>JADHKI010000033.1:0-250724 GCA_019925645.1 Graphilbum cf. rectangulosporium
AACCTACATCTGTTTGTGCTCGAGATAACTCTCGTGGTTTTTCTCCCTTCTTCTTCCGGGGCCTTCTCATCCCCCCCCCCCCCCCCCCCCCCAAATCCGACATCCTCTTTCCCCTTCTCAATCAACAATGGGCTTTGTTCCTCGTGGCGGTGGTCGCGGTGGTCGTGGCGGCGGTGACCGTGGTCGTGGCGGCGGTCGTGGCGGTCGCGGCGGTCCTGCTCGTGGCGGTTTCGGCGGCCGCGGCGGTGGTGATCGTGGCCGTGGTGGTCGCGGCGGTGGCCGTGGCGGCGGCCGTGGCGGTGCTCGCGGCGGTGCTCGCGGCGGTGCCGCCGGTGGCAAGAAGGTCGTGGTGGTAAGTTCTGGCACAGCAATCTCTACGCTCCAAACAAGGATACATGTGTGCTGACCCGTCTGGTTGTAGGAGCCGCATCGCCACAAGGGCATCTTCGTGGCCCGTGGTGGCAAGGAGGATCTACTGGCAACGGCCAGCATGGCTCCTGGTGTCGCAGTCTACGGCGAGAAGCGCATAACGGTCGAGAACCCGACCAAGGGTGAAGACGGCGCGCCGGCAGGCAAGGTTGAGTACCGTGTCTGGGTATGTAAAAGGCCTTGTTGTTTCTTCCGACACCGCTTTGCTCGTCCGATTTCCGTTTGTACTGACCGTGCTTTTTTTTTCCTCCCCCTCGTGCAGAACCCTTTCCGTTCCAAGCTGGCGGCTGGTGTTCTTGGCGGTGTGGACAACCTCTTCATCAAGCCCGGATCCAAGGTCCTGTACCTGGGCGCTGCCTCTGGCACGTCTGTTTCTCACGTGTCCGATCTTGTGGGACCTACCGGCCTGGTCTGTGCCGTCGAGTTCAGCCACCGTTCTGGCCGTGACCTGATCAACATGGCCACCAAGCGCCCCAATGTCGTCCCCATTGTCGAGGAGTATGTTCTGCCCTGTTTGGCTTGGTCGCTCTTCTCTTCCGTGGGCAGTGCGTCGTTGGACTAACCCGCGTGCCCTTTTTCTAGTGCCCGCCACCCCGTCAAGTACCGTGTTCTTGTTCCCATGGTGGATGTCATCTTCAGCGACGTGGCCCAGCCCGACCAGGCGCGCATTGTTGCTCTGAATGCGTCCATGTTCCTAAAGGCCGGCGGCGGTCTGTTGCTCAGCATCAAGGCCAGCTGTATCGACTCGACCGCACAGCCGGAGGCCGTCTTTGCCAGCGAGGTGCAGAAGCTCAAGGAGAGCAAGTTCTTCCCCAAGGAGCAGCTGACTCTGGAGCCGTACGAGCGTGACCACGCGCTGGTGGCGGCGGTGTACCTGCAAAAGGAGTTCCAGGAGTAGTCGGTTGGACTGCTTTGATCCTTGTTTTGCTCGTTTTCTACATGCCGTCTTATTGCCACCAGCTGCCTTCGATCCGATTTTCGATTTCGATGTGTGCGACCATTCTTGTCTCGTTTATATCATGGAGGGGATGGAGGGAAGGGTTTTCATGTTCTTTTTTTCCAGACTTTTTTTTGGCGGAGGATCCTCCTTGTGTGTGAACTGACCTGACCCCCCTTTTCCTCAAGCCAGCCAGCGAGCGCTTCGAGCGGCTCTTTATGAGTTTGTCTAGCAGCAGCAGCAGCAGCAGCAGCTTGGTTCATGGGCCAGGCAAAGCAGCAAGGGAGGAAGGCGTCTGTGGCGTTGAAGGGCCTGTATTAGCATTGACTATCACTGTTTTGAATTCTGATGTACTCGCGTCCAGTGCTTTTGTTTCTTGTTCGGCCCGCCTCGTTCTTGGATACAACCCCGGAGTCGTCTTTTGTGCTCGGCAAGTGGCTTGGAGACAGGATTGCATCCGGGTCTCGTCTCTGTACCCTTTCCCGGCGAGCGAACACTGTACTCTACACTGTCCTAGTGAGAATCAATGTTTATTTCGGATAGAAGGTGGCCCAACCCGTAGAGCCGGGCGCGCGTCGCCAGTTGCAGCTGGCCGATAGCAGCCTTGTTGATGCCGATGCCTCTCTCGCCGGAGCCGCCTTGCTGGCTTTGATAAGTTTGCATTGTCGACTACCGGGTAAGCGAGATGTGGCCGCTTGCTCCAAGAGATCACGACGGACTAGTTTCAATATGTCAGGGCTTGGTAAAATGGTAAGAACGCTGGAGAGGGGGGGCACGCACCAGAGATGTGGTAGGGTAGGTAGATGCCGTTCTTTCTCTTTGAGGCCCCACCCCCCCCCTTCTGCTCTCTCTCCGTCTCTTCTGCCGTGTGTCTTTTCTTCTCTCAGTGGCCCCCGCGGCCCCGGGTCCCGACGCTTGGCGCGGCCCTCTGCCGCCACTGCCGTCACGGCGACGGCTGCTGTTGCTTCTGTGGCCGGCGCAGAACAGCCACGGCCAGCCACCGCTTCCGCTCAGACACGTCCTCGATGCCGCGGTCCACGACCCACGGCCGCTCGGCGCCGTCACAGTCCCGCTCCCAGATGCTCTCGACCTCGAGGTCGGCCGCGGCCAGGGCGGCGGCGTCGAAGAAGCCGGCCATCTTGGCGCGGCCCGTGTGGAAGCCGGCCACGACCCAGCAGCGCGGCGACGCCGCGGCGGGTTGTGTCTCTCCGGCGTGGCCGCCGGGTCCGGGTCCGGGTCCGAGCTTGAGAAACCAGGAGATGGAGCGCCGCAGGTTGTCGTGCTGCCAGGGCATCCAGAGACAGTCGCACACAAACACGCGGTCGTAGGCGTGGCGGCCCTGCTCGGCCAGGGGCGTGTCGAGCACGCCCCATTCGTGGCCGGCTACTGTGACGGCAGCGCCGGCGGCGCCGGCGCCGGGCGGTGGCCGTATGTTGCGGGCCACGTTGGCGCGCAGATTGTCCAGCACGACCGGCGACGGATAGTCGGTGACGGTGACGGCGGCGGCGCCGTACAGAGCGGACAGCATCGACGGCAGGGCGGTGCCGGCGCCGAGCTCAAGCGTGGACAGGCCGGCCACGTCGAACGCGGCCACGGAACCCAAGCGCGAGCCCGCCAGAGCGACCGATCCCAGTGGAGGAGAGGGGGGGGGGGCGACGGTGCCGTTGTCGGCGGACGAGGCGGCCGGCGGCGGCGGCGGCGCTGCTGCTGCTGCTGCTGCTGCTGCTGCTGCTGCTGCTGCTTCTTCTTCTTCTGCCTCGGAGCATTCCACCGTGGCCGGCTCCCGTCCGGACCCCACCGTGCCGGCCTCGATGAACTCGGCCAGCAGCAGCGAGGAGTTCCACAGAAAGTGGCTAAACAGGCGGCGGTCGGCATCGCCGTTCGGGTCGGCCAGGGTGATATGGAGCGGCCGCCGCAGATGGGGCGACGTGTAGAGCAGGTCGTCGTCTGCGCCGCCGTGCTGGTTGGTGGCATCGTCGATAAAGATGACGCTCAGCGCCGAGGCCAGAATATCCTCGGGCGTGTCGGCCAGCTTCACCGGGTTCAGGCGCGCCATCAACGCCATGGCGGGCGCAAAGCAGTCGCGAAATCGTGCTCGGCCGTCACGCTGTCGTTTCTCGTCGCAGACACGCACAGTCTCGCTGTCCGCCGTTGGTTCTCTCCAGACAGTTCCGGATCTGCAAAATCAAACCAGAGCGAAGATTCTGGCTCGGGGTTATCATCCATCCCACTTTCCCAACTTATCATAGTGCCAAATCCACAAGCGCTATGGAGTGGACGTTAAGTTCTTTTGTGAAGAAATGGATTGGAGTGAACGTCGTCCCAACGCCAAAAAGATCAAAGACGCCTTGCCTTGGCTGCAGTGAATTTCAAGCACCAATCGATTAGAGATAGCAAAATAGTTGTGATGTGCCGGAAAGGCTATCGCAAGTAAAATAGGGTATCGTGCCGCCTCAACTGACGAACTAAAGGCCCAAAGGATAGCCAAAAAAAGAAGAATAGCCACCAGAAATATGGTACTGGTAGATCCAAAATATTATATAGACACACGCCCCAGAGACCGGTTGGCTCCTGATTCATACCAGACATTTCATAACCCAAGATTTCATATCGTTACCCGGTTTTTCCTTCCCAAAAAGAGAAACAAGCAGCGCAAAAATGTGTCTGCTCGCAAAGAGTAGAATCTGTTTCCCTCCCCCCCCTCCCTCCCCCCCCTCCCTCCCCCCTTTCCCAAAATGCGCCGTGCCTTGTCTTGTATAATCCCCAAAACGCAAGCAGCTGTTTTTTGTTTGGTTTTTTTTTGGTTTTTTTTTCTTTTTTTTTCGCGCCAGCTTTCTTACATGGAGACGACAGACAAGGCCTGCATTTCCTTCATCTGCTCCTCGGTTGGGTCATCGGATACCCAGAAACCCTTCTCCTCGTCAGAGGCGTTGAGGAAGCCCTCGGCGCGCTTCAGCGTTTGCACGTCGAGGTCGGTAACGTAGGACTTGCCGTCAGAGAGCTTGAGGCGCACCTCGTGCTCCATGGACAGCATCATGTCATCCTTGGCCAGGCGGCGCGGGCCGTCAAAGACGGTCAGGACACGCTTGCGCAAGGTCATCTGGCCCTTGTCAAAGCCCCACGACGTCGGGTAGTTCTGGCGGCTGCGGCGCGACCGTGTCTTGCCAGAAAAGGGAACGCCGCCGCGTGAATGGGTCATGCCGCGCGACTTTTGCACGCCGTTTGGCGGGTTGCCCCCCTTGAGCCGCTTGTTCGGCGAGCCAAAGGCGCCCCTGGCGGCGAAGCCGTCTCTGCTGTCTTCGTCGGCAGCCTCTTCCTCGTCCATGTCCTCGTCGTCCTCATCGTCGGCCGCGGACGCAGAAGGCATAATGGTAGTGGTGGGAAGCTGGTGCTTCTCCAGCGTGGCCCGGACGTCTTCGTCTTCTTCGACCTCGGCCAGGTGAGAGGCATTGACGGCCTCGGCAGGGTCTTCCTGCTGCACAATGCGCAGCACACAGTCGTCCAGGTGCTCGTAAAACTCCTGGGCGTTGGAAAAGGTCTGGGAGCAGGTGCTGCACCGGCCGGTGGCGTCGGGAGCGTACGAGGTCAGGGTCTGGGCGCTGGCGCCGTTGGCCTTTTTCCGGCTGTTGGGGGGGGTCTGCTCCACGCCGTGCACGGCAGTCAGATGGCGCTTGAAAACATCGGCGCGGTTGAACGACTTCTCGGCGGGGGAGCCGGAGCCTGGACAGAAACCGCACACCATGGTGCCCTTGTAGTGGGTGAGGGTGTGGCGGTTCTTGTCGTATTTGCGGGCAAAGCCTTTGGTGTGGTACTCGCACGTCTGGATAGGGCACTTTTCTGGGCGCTCTGTCTGATGCGTGAGCATGTGTGCACGCAGGTCCTTGTACTGCTTCCCGCATTCAGGGTGCGGGCAGCGCTGCTTCTCCTTGGACTCGCTGTCGGAGGACTGCTGCTCTGCTGTGGATGAGAGGACCGAGGCGGAGTCCCGGCTGACGCGGCGGTCTGGCTCGCTAGCAGGCGCCGCAGCGGTTGTGTAGTGGCTGCTGAACTGGTGGCTGTATGTGCTCACAGGGTAGGGTGAGGCCGAGTCGGCCTTGATCTCGGGGGAGTGTTCTGGGGTGACTATGAAGGTGGTGCCAGTGGCAGTTGTGGAGGCATGTGGCGACGGGGCATAGGCCTCGTAGCTGGAGATGCCCAGAGGGCGCACCTCAGGATGTAGGACGGAGGGATCTGCTACAGCCATATATGAGCAAAGAAGGCCAGGGCAAACAGCAGCAGATGCAAAACAAAGCTGTTACTAGACAAAAGCCGGGGATGGGGGGGGGGGACAAGAGACAGAACGTACCGACAAAGGCCTTGGCCTGGGGGAACTCATACTGGGTGTGGGAATACTCGTCCATGGCGCCGCTGCCGTAGCCAAAATCGCTTGTAGTATACATGTCGCCGTGGCCAACGATGCCGGGGCTCACGCTCGCGACCTGGGCAGCCCACTCTTGAGCAGGCATGGAGCGCGGCGAGCCTATGGCAGAGGAGGGTGCGGAGGCGCCGGAGGCGGTGGACAGGCTGGAGGATAGAATATGCATGTCCGAGTCCTCGTTGAAGGCGGGCGACATGCGGCCGGGGAAGATGCTGGCAAAGGCAGCGTCTGGGCAGAGAAGGGCGCCGTTGACGGCAGTCACAGGTGCTGGGGTGTAATCCTGCTGCCGGGGGAAGAAGCTGCTTGGCGACATGTACTGATGATGCATATCCAGATGTGGCGAATACACGGCTGCTTGGGGCTCTGGATAGTACGCGCCGTAGTCTTCGGGTGTGGTGCGCATGTTGCAGGGCAAGAAGGGGAGCGCGCGAGATAGAAGAAGGAAAAAAAAAGGCGGGTTTGTCCTAACAACAAAGCAAGGGCTAGCTAGGGACAAGACCGAGGCACACAGAATCAGGGCCAGACAACGCCGGCTTGTTCAGGATTTGGCTAGCAGAACGGCGCCGTTGTTAGTGCGAGAAAGACCACTATCAGGGCGGCCGGCACAGGGAGAGAGGGAGAAGCTGTGGAGGCAGGCGGCTGGCATGCAGAATGGGGGGGGGGGACTGACTTACACAAGAATCTCATATAAACGAAAGACCCCAAGAGGCGGCGCGGCGAGGAATGCAAAGACGGCCCAGGAGGCTGGTGGCGAGCAGGTGCCGTCAGGTTGTGTCAATAGCTCACAAGAGAGAGTGAGTGAGAGAGAGAGAGAGAGAGTGAGGAAGAGGAACGAGGGGCAGAAAGCAGCTGGTAGCGAAAACTGTGCAACAGAAGAGCAGAAGACGACGGGATGAAAACGACAGGAAGTTGAAGCGCCAGACTAGCAAGACGAGGCTCACAAACATCAGGAGGGGGATGTTTGGAGAGATATATACTCCGTAGTTGAGGTGATAAGATCCTCTTTTTCGCACCAGGATAACACAGAGGATCTAGGGCCCAGGGAGGGAGAGAAAAAGAGGCTTGGATCCATACTCCATACAGACAGATGTATCTCGTACAGGGGGGGGGGGGGGGGTGGTCAACTGGTGGGCGTGTAAGAAACGAGGGGAAGGGGGAGGTGGGGAGGTGGGGGGGGTACATTGGTGCCAGAAAAAGTGACAGGTGGGCAGGTATCTCTGGCGACACCGAGTTTGTCTCTGATGGCTGCTTTGCCCACATGCAATGCGTAAGATGTGTGCCGTAATATTTATTATATTGCGTCCGGGTGTAGTTTTGTTCTTCTCGCCCAGACGCAGACCGAAAAGTCTTTTTGGCAGAGGGAATTTGCGGAGGGCTAAGCAGGAGTTATTGTGAGTTCCCAAGGCAGCCCGGATCGTCCGTCAGAGCTTTCCGTGGTTCAGCGTTCACTGCGCGTCAGCGGCGTCCATACCCGGTACAGTTTTGCACGGGTTCGTAGCGCAGAACTAGCCAGAAGTCCCAAGCCAGTCCAGTTTTTTTTTTTGCTCTGGCTCCTAGCGTCTCCACGCATAGGCCGAACAACAAACCGCAATAGCAACAGGAGGAGGGAACTGACCGGGCGCCGTGAGCACGCCTTTCTGGAGGCTGAAGCACGCGCACGCGTCAGGGCCTGTCTGGGTCCCGGCGAGGGTGACAGCAGAGCGCGTGCGTTTGTTCGATACGGCCATTCTTTTTTAATTTGCTTCTTCGCGGCGATGGATGCGCCCCATGTGGAAACGCGACTATTCCCAGACAGGAGCAGCGAAGCGAGAAAGCATCTCCCCCTCCAGGCAGGGCCGCCCTACCTTGGGAGGTAGGGGGGGGTCCCGCGGATCATAACGAGACGCTATTATAGCACTCTTTTCCATGCGTAGTAGGCAGCGGGATGGCGCAGTCTATTTCCCCCCTTCTCTTTCGGTTGTCGGTGCCGTCCTTGGACGCGCTTGTTCCGTTAAAAATGGGGGCTGGACTGTTTCATTCCGCGTTTTGCGGTGGTACCCGTGGTAGTGGGATTCGATGAGAGAGGGGAGGGGGGGGGCTGCACGGACGCTGCGGCTCGTTCTGTGTACTCCGTAATGGGGTTTTTGGATGCTCGGACGCCGAGGCTTCGCAAGGTTGTTGGGAGAAGAGCGCAGAAATTTGGCGATGCACGATGAAATTACCGGCCCAGGTGCTCTTGCCCGAGCTCTCGTTCCCATTTGCCCGTACGAGGCAGGTCCGACGGGCTGCTGTGTATCTTGCTATTTTACTCTTTACTGTGTGTAAATGATCTTACGGTGACCTGTGTGCGTCGTGCCTTCCCTGGTAGGTCGAGTATCACAGCGAGATACGGGGAGAGGCTACTGCCTGTCCCACCACGCCTGCCCAGACTGCAGACCACGCCTGCCCAGACTGCAGGGGTTCGGGTCCGTTTTTTGCCTGCGTCACTGCCCTATATGCTGAGTGCCCGGCACTGGCGCTGCAGCCGCTGTTGTCACCGCTACTGTCTCCGTAGAGACTTTATCTTACTGCCCCACTGCCCGCATAGGTCTTTCTTTCCCCCTCACCCTTCCCTGTATTACCACCGAAAGAAGACTGCTCGTCGCTGCGGCTTCTCAATGCCCGTTGATTTAGCGCCGTGCTCACTGTCGAATCAGGCACGGCCTGTTACAGCTTCGCGCTGGCCGGCCGCCTGTGGCTGCCAGTGCGGGAAGATTTCCGGGAGGGAGAGGGGGGAAGGGGGAAGGTGGGAGAGGCTGTGCCCACACCGGCGTGAGATATTAATAAGTGTATCATTTTCTGTTCTACGATTAACAACGCCCCCCCCCCGCCGAGCACGGGGCGTCATTCGTCTGGTTTACGCTGCCCGGGAGTTTGACAGTGTCCTTTCCGGAGCAAATGGGAGATTGCGAGATGGCCTAGGCGGTGAGGAAGGAGGAGACGTCAGACGCCCCCCGGAGACGGCGCCAATCGCAGCTACGAGCCAGTATGGCTTTAGCAGGGCAGGTCGTAGGCGTGCATCTTGCATGCTGCAAGTGCCGTGCCACCCCTGCTGAAAAAGAGCGTCGCCGGGCCAGTGGTAGAGCAGCACCTGACAGCACTAGCAGCACCAGCAGCATCAACACTGCCAGCACCTCCAGCACCAGCACCACCAGTGAAGCCAGCACCACCAGCACCACCAGCACCAGTGAAGCCAGCAGCGTCGCATGGCAGCCCGCACTGCATGCGCGTGGGTCTGGAGCCCAGACAGCCAACATGGCCGCAGAGGAGGGGCGGTCAGAGAAGACTTCGATCCTGGTCGTTTCTGAGAGTTGCATCGCCCGAGGCCGGATATGCGTGGATACGACAGTGTAGAGGCGAGGCCGTGGGCGAGGCATGGCTCGTGGAGTGTAACCAAGTCACGAGCTCTTATCGCGTAGGGCCTGGCCAACAAGTGTAGTTGGGCACCCGGATAGACACGGCGGGCCTTTGGCTGCGACTTCACGACAAGTCTGCCTCGTGGCCGGGCACGCTAGCACCAATGCGGCTTTTTTGGCGAGAGTACGCACTAAGATACTTGATTGCACGGGGCGGGCCCTCTTACGGAGTACCAGGGAGGGGGGCCGACGGCCAATTTCCCCGTCTCTTTTTTTTTCTCACCACCCTGGCCGGGGATCGTACTTTGTGTAGACGATGCGACTACAGGACGGATTCTTGCCGCACTCTGCTCTCCGAGTGCGACGCTGCCCGTCGATGCTGCCCAGAAAGCCGGGAACCGACACCGCCGGCGGTACCGGGTGCTTTTGTCGTTGGGCCAGGGGGGGGGAAGGGAGGGGGGAAGAAGAGATGGAAGCAACCAACACGCGGCGAGGGCAGGGCACCCGTCCCGGTAAGGATACATCCCGCGCGTTGGCACGGCTGCGTACCTACTCCGTATTGTTCTGCAACGGCTGCGGCGGTAGGGATGGAATCAACGGCATGCGGTACTCCTTTCCCCAACGACCCCTCAAGGTCTCTGTCCATTTTGGCATTGAGCCATCTTACCGTGTTGGGACTAGCAGTGGCTCAGCCCGAAACTTGCCTGGATGCAACGAAGCCCGGGGGATGAAAAGAGAGAAGAGAGGGGGAGAGGAGGGCAGATTCCAAGCGGTGCTGTGATTGGTCAGGGAACGACGTCGCCGTGAGTGATAAAAGCTCCTCCAGATATATATACATGTATACTATATAAAGCTGCTGGCACAACGGCGCACACACCAGCCATTGCACAAAATGTAGCGGCAGCAGGTCCTTGCACAGGGAGTACAGAGACTATGTGCAAGGTGTACATCAACGTACCTTACTGCCACACCCCCGAGCCAAAAGTTTATTTTAAGGGAAAGGGGAGAAAAAAAAAGTAAGAAAGAAAACAAAAGAGAAAAAAAGAAAAAAAAGGTGGGCTCAGTAAAACCTTGGTACTGGACACAAGTGCGATACCAAAGTACAGACGAAGATGTCATCATGAATTTCTTTTTTTTACTTTGTGCGCCGCTGGTCGAATCACAGCAGCAGGGGTGCCGCCGGACACCAAAATGGACACCGAAGAAGACGGCGGCTTTTTTTTTCTTTCTTGTCGCAACCCGTCCTCGATGGCGGCCTGGTTTGCATTTTCAGACCTGCGTCTTGACGGCACGCGCGCGCGCGCGCGCAGGTTTAGAGGCAGCCGCGTGGTCGGTAACCTGCAGGTGCAATCTTGTAGCGTAACTACAGCCCCGACAGGGTCCGACCGTGAGCTCTGTTGGGGAAGAGCCTGTTGGAGATCCGATTGGAATGCGTGGGCTCCGGCATGGTCTGTATACAGAGAGGGAGAGAGAGACACACACACACAGACGGCCAGCATAGCTTCCAGCGCCAAGAGACCCCATCAGCCCTACCAGGAGGCGCAGGCAGGAACGAACGGCATCGGGGCAGAGAGATGCACAGCCTCTCGTTCTGCAACTGGCGAGCTATCTTGAGTCTACAGAGATAACGATCTGAGACAGGGCAGTGCAAATTGAGCCCAGTCGTGCGCCGCGTTCCACTAGCGACGTCCTCGTCGTGGAAGAAGCGGCAAAAACGAGATACTTTCCGAGTTCATCGTCATGTCTCTCTGCCGCCAAGTATCACCCGCTGGTCTCGGCAGGACGCCTGGAGAGCGGAGCACTATGGGAATAGCAGGCAATACTGCGCGCGTGCACGGGGAGTTATGGAATCAAGCATGCCGCTACCGGGGAAATGACGAGGAAAAAAAAAAAGTGGCGTCAACACACGGATGGAGATGAGATATGGGGTATGCCTCCCGCACTATTTACGGCGGACGTAAAGTCGGACGGTTTCATGACCCGTTTCCCGCCTTTGATTGGCTGCCGGGCGCAGTGCCGTTGCGCACCGGAGCAAGCTATGGTTTTAAAGGCTCTTTCTCTTTCGTTTGTTTATTTTGTTGACATTGTTGATGTTGTTCCTTTTTTGTTTTTCTTTCTCGGTTGGTGTCGGTCCCCTCGGCCAGAGTAGGAAGAGAAGGAAATTCAAGTATGTCGCCGGGTCGGGTAACCGGGGGGGCGCAGCGGGCAGCAGACGGTGCACTAAATATACTCTGGGGACGCAGTGTGCCAGGCACTGCCGCAACTGTGGCTGGTCCCGCCACGGGTGACTCGTCCCGCGGAGCAGCAGCAGCAGCAGAGACAGCGGCAGCGGCAGCACCAGCGGCAGTACCAGCGGCAGCACCAGCGGCAGCAGCGTGCCACGTAGCGCCACTGCCGCGACATAGAGGCGCTGTGGCTGGACTGAATGTTACAGCGCTGTCTCTTAGCACAAAACTAGCACTCTGGCGCCCTCCACAGGGCACTATCGTAGGGCTGAGCCATCGTTCCAGTCCGAAGCCAGCATTGGGCGATTGCCAAGATCAGAGCCGACGGTCCCGTATTGTCCAAGGGGAGGGCAGCGATTGGACAGGGGAGGGGTGTGCGTGTGTGTGGGTGTGGGTGTGGGTGTGTGCGCGCGCCCGGGCGAGGTACATGGGCCGGCCAGAGCAATACTTGCCGTCCAAGTGACGACGACGGGCCACCGTACCGCCAACACATCATATCTGCACGTTTTCTTTTTTATTAACTTTTTAGGGGCCATTTTTTTTTCTTTGGTGCACACCACAACAACACGGCCTTGTTCCCCGATTGGGTAATGAGTGCGCATCCATATTTTCCTCATGCATTTCCTTTCTGGGCCTTTTCTTTGTCGCATTTTTTGTTGATTTTTCTGTTCATTCTGTCTTGTTGCGTACTCGTCGCCTTGCATATGCATACCCCGTATTCACACGCTGTCGAAAGCCGTTGGCCTTGACTGCCTGCTGCCCAACCTTTGAGGACTCGTGCAACAGCAGGTCATTACGAGTGCAAAGTATTCACGTAAAGGAAGGGAGGGGAGGGGGGAGGGGGCGAATACAGATAGGGGGCCTGCAGTGTCTTCCCACGCTGCCCACATCGCGAGGCAGACTTCGGTGTGCAAAGGGCGTGAGTTTCGACAACTGTGCTGGCGTCAACTCCCCCCCCCCCCCCCAAAAAAAATTGGAATAAAATAAAACAAAATCCGGAGAGAGATCCCGTGCTTTCTGTTTGTTTCTCTGGACTTGGCCCTTCTGAGTTTTAGCGTCACGGGCTCGCCGAAAAAACCCGCTTTTCTCTGCCACGTAAGATACGCTACTAACGTTTGAGTATCTGAGGGCGCCAGAGACTGCCACCGCAACTTGACAGGTCGCTGCTGCTGCTGCTGCCGTTGCTGCGATTGGTCGCGGCTGTTGCGGCTGCTTGCTGCATATTTATACTTTGCTACCTGCCAGTACTTGTGCAAGACAACCGCCGGCAGGACACTCCGCCATACGGCTACAGAAAGTCTCAGACGAACGAGGGGAGGCACTGCAAGAGACCGTAAAGTTAGAAAAAAAAGAAGAAAAAAAGAAAAAGCAGGAGAAAAAAACAAAAAAGAAAAAGGATAGGCGGATCTCAAAGGAAACTAGGAAGGCTGCGATGCGATGCCGGCACCTGTCGAAATATCTATGGAGTATGGAGAGGGCCTAGCATCGCCGCTCCGAGACTAGAGTGCGTTGAAGCGGTTTTTGGTGCCTTTGGTGCCTTTGGTGCGCGTTTGGCGCTGTTTAATAACAAGCTATACTTGTATACACGCCGGCGGCCTCCTTTTTCCTCTCTCAGGCCAACTCCACACGCCGCACTGTTTTTTTCTTGTTTTTTTGTGTCCCGAGGCTTCTCAATCTAGAGAGGGCATCTCGCAATTTGCCCTGGGGCCTGGGGGGGGGGATGGCCGGGCAGTGACGAAGAGCTTTGCAAAAGCTAAATAAGTATCTTACGTTACTCGTATCGTACTTGCAAGATAGGTATCTTACGTCTGCAATTTCGTCTGCTGCATACACCGCCGCCGAGGGGGTGGTCATATGACGGACAAAAAAAAGAAGAAAAAAGAAAAAAAACGAAAAAAAAAACGAAAAAGAAAAAAAAGAAAAGAAAAGAAAAAAAGAAACCTTGACCGATGAAGCGATTCTGTCTGATCTGCAGGGTGGTTGTTCTCCGTAGTTTGTACACGTCCCGGCAGTGATACCGCACAGGGTAAGCCCCGCTGGGCAAGGCTTTCTTCTCGCGTTCTCGCGTCTTCAGACCGCAGATTCCTGCCACTCCCCCAGGTTGCATTTCTCTACTTTGCGTTTTCTAGCGAAGCAGCGAGACTAGCCGGACTCCCCAAAGTACGGAGCAAACATTGACATCCGAGTACGACTACGACTACGACGGCAGAGCACTCTCACGGTTCCGGGTCGAGCGGCGACGAGGCGTGAGACACGCACGTGGACATTTTCTCGGCGTGCGTACATGTGCTGCGTATACGAATATCCTTTCTGGCACAGTATCCTACGAGTACGCCGTATCTTACGTTTTTTTCTGGCACCCCCACTCCAGTGTCTGCGAGCGAGTGGAATGTGAGCAGGCGGCGTGATGCCTCTTGCTCTCCGGGACGCCAGGAAGGAATATGAGGACGGCTCTGCTGGTCCCTTACATTAGCGCTACGCCCCCCCCCCTGGCCCCTTTTTCGAGATCACGAGGTCCCAGATGCTGAGTTCAAGAGAGTATTTCCGACAGTCGACCTGTCCAACAGTCGACCTGTCGGTAGGATGAAAGGGGCCGGGACGCAACCATGATGTGTATTCTTTGTACTCGTCACTGTGGCCGCGTTCGGTTTCGTCGTTGTCAACCCCAAGTCCCGCTCCGGCTCGTGATAGGTGCCTGGCCAGCCCCCTGTCGAAATGAGCGAGTGCACAGACAGCTTCCGTCATGTTTTCCAGACTCTGTGCATATTCCATCATCTCCCCCGGGCCCGGGAGGGAAGCACATCTGGGCACACTTCCCCCCCCCCCCCCTCCCTCCGTATGCAAATGACCGCAAGTTGATATCGCACTACGAGATGCACATCACCTCCTCGTGGCCTGCAGGCATGCCAGAGCGCGCGCAGGCAGCGCCTAGAAGCGCCCCCCATGCATCCCTCGCCGAAAAAACGTCTTGCTTTCTTTTTCTCGCCAGACAGCCGGACCCGACGAGTCTCTTTTCTTTTTTCGCAGAGAGCATTCCGGTATCGCTGCATACGTACATGGTGCATACGCCGGCCAGTGTCTCTCTCTTTCGCAGCATATTTCCGTCCCTGCAGACGCATACGTAGACCAATGTCTCTGATCTGCAGCTTCGACCTTGTTTTTTTACCGTCTCTTTGCGAGATGAGATCGCCGGCGCAAAAAAAACGACGTGGCCAGCCTTGCCTGTTTTGGGCCGAGTGTAACTCGCCTGCTCCAAGAATACCTTTTTCCGCACTATGTGTACTCCGTACTCCGTACGGACCTGTCTCCAGGTGCCCCGAGCTGGGGGGGAGAGGGGGGGGGGCCCTTTTGCCCGGCCTTTTTTGCCTTGATTTGATGTTCGAAACAGCCCCCCCGCCCGGCTCTTGGTGTTCGCCGTGATAGGCGCTCTTTACGATGTGCAACGCTGCGATGATTCTGCTCATCTCTGCCCCGTCCTTGGCATGCGGCCCCCGGTGCGTTTGTGTACGCAGTATCTTGCTCCGTCCGGGGGGCCAGCCAATAAAACGACAAGGCGTCGTGCGAGCATAAAAAGGAGAATGACGCAAAAGCGGCCCCCCAGACGCCTCGCTCATTGGCTGCTATGCGGTGGAAGGGGGAGGGGGGCCAAGGAAAGGCTGCGGCCACTTTCCGACCAGGCTTCTTCCTTTTCGACCAAGCCATTCTATTTTCCCCCGCGCCTTCAATCTGTCGGGGAGGCGACACAGTGCACAAGTCGGCGACCATTAAACAAGGCCCGTTGCTGTACCTTTACTGGTGATACCCATGTCCTTTTTGCGGCTACGCGCACGCCCATTGGGCGGCGCCCGTGCTTCCACGGTGGCTTGACAGCGTGTGCATACCGCGCGCTGCTAAACGTTGCAGCCATCGCAACCTGCTGGCACTGCACGAACCCGTTGCGCGATAACTGCCAAGCAGGATTCCGGGGGGTGGGAAGGGGGGCAGCGATCAAATCAGTCATAGGTGCAGGACGCATCTCGGTGCGGGCAGCAGACGAGCTTGGTCTCTCGCTCGGATCAATACAAGACGTTCACAGCGTACAATAATGCAAGCCGTTCAATATGCAAAGGCAATATAAACGCCAGCGCTACGGTAGAGAAGCGAGAGCCGCGTCGGAGGAGCGCCCCCTCCCCCCCCCCCCCAGATCTGCTCCCGATCGGGTAAACGAGAGGACCATGCACGCTCGTATTCGCTGGCCTTGTGGGTATCCCGTCTCTTGTTTCGGACTTGCTCGTATCGTATGCGTATCTGACGCCGTACGGAGCATTTGCGAATCTTATTTGCATGGGGGAGCCCCAAGAGGCGATCAGCAATGGCGGATGTCCTGCCGTCGCCGGCCTGTCCTCTTTTTTTTTTTTTTTTCTCGCGTACTCCGAACGGGCGAAACGCACCCTCGGGCGGCGGACTGTCCATGGTCCTGGGGGGGGCCCCTTGTCATCGCGGATGCATCTATGCGTACGGGGGTGAGGGGGGGGAGGAAGGGGGGGCAGGATGGTCTGTGTCGATATGCTCAGCACGAGAATGGCACCCGCCCGCTGATCAGGACCTCTGCCACGGGGCTTCCATGATCACCGCACTCCACAACGATGACGAGCTCACGGAGAGCTCTGGCCGAATAGCGGTGATCTTGCGAGCATCCCGTAGGATACAGCTCGGACAAGTACCGCGAGCAGCATCTCGTGTACTCCGTCCGACCTCTGCCCCATGCGGCCTTCGCGACGGGGGCGAGGGGCTCACAATGCAACGTGTGTACGGGGCAAGGTCTGGTATCTGCTGCTCTTTCTATCACGTACTAGCTTCCACGGAGCAGTCTGCGGCATGCCGCTTTCAGGATGTAGTGTAGAGAAGCTCCATCGCCTGGCGATCAAGCGACAGTAACATCGGGGGAGAGGGGGAGGCCAACCTCTTCCAGCTGGCTCTGCCCTCCTTCACGGCCTCAAGGTGCCATCGGATGCTACGCAACCCCACCGCTACACAGCTCCCTGTGCCAATCAAACACTGAAAGAAAAAAAATGCGGTCCGAAAGGGTTCCAGTAGCGGCCGCTGCCCGCCCGCCGTCGCCGTCGCCGCTCCTCCGTTCGTGCCGAACCCCCCCTCCCTTCTTGGTACGTTGCAGACCCGACAGCGTGGGTTACGCACGCTCGGCGCGCGCGCGGCCGTATTAGGAAGAGTGCAAGAGGATGCAGAACGGAAGATGGATGATACGAGAGCGCTGGCCCTACCCAAAACTACCGCCACGCCCGGGCCGGAGGCAGACCGCTCTGTAGCATACATCCCGCTGTCCACGCCCGCCCTCCAAGCTCGGCCGCCGTGTCTGACCTGTAAGATACGCAACATACAAAGTAAGATACGCAACATACAGAGTAAGATACGCAACATACAAAGTGAGATACGTATATACAAATCTCACACACATGGACTGCCCGCGCCCAACCCTTGACCGCCTCAGACAAGCTATCACTTCTCATCTCTGCGCATCGAGACATCAACTCAAAAACAAAAGGTCATACACATCTCCGTATGCTCGTACGGAGTAAAAAAAAAAAAAAAACCCCTGCAAAGGGGCCCGGTCACCTTCCGCCAAGTGGATCCGAGCTGTGGCCAATACAGTAAATCCCCGCGAAAGTGGTCGGCGACCTACTATCAATCATGGATACACTGACCCGAGACGACCAGGGGGGGGGGGGGGGCAAAGCTGGCATCCCCCTCCCTTGCTGGCCAACCAGAGGCCACGAGAGATCCACTCTGCCGTCAGATGTTGTATAATACGGGGTATGGGTAGTACTGTGCATAGTCTCGGCCTTGTGCCATCCGAAAAGAGCACAAAAATATGCCTTTCACGAGGACGCCCCGTTGGGCTCCTCTTCTCGCGGAGAGGGGCGTGCAAGTCCACGCACGGAAACGGCCATCCGCCGACACTGGCTGTCGCCTGTGCGGAAGAGGAGCAGACCTTGGCCGAAAATGCGGCCCAGGCAAGGCTCAACGCAGCCTATCAGCGCCTTGGAAGCCGCTGGCGTGCGTGCCTAGCATCTGCCGCCATACTATTTCGAGGCCGCCATCACGGCTGCACAAGCGAGCACCGTCGCATGGGGAGAGGGGGGGGGAGGGCGCCACCCAGCCCGTGGTGCGCTGTCCTCTCTGGGTGTGCTCGTCGGAAAACCGCTTGCCCTTTGCTGGCCCAGGCCACCCACACAGCAGGCCATCCTCCCTCCCTCGCGCGAGTCCTGCCGCAGAGGCCCCTCTGGTCCGGCCCAGCGATAGCTGAGCACCGCGCCCTTCGGTCTGTCCTGCCACCTTGCGGACGTCCACACGACGGACGGCCTCTGGCTCGTATGATCCTTGCGCCGGGAGCTTTCCGCCCCCGCGTGCACTAGGACGCTTCCTGCCACAACTCTCGACGCGCGAGAGTGAGAGAAGAAAATTCCAACCTTGTCCGTACGGGAAGTGGTTGCTTGCCCTGCTCGCAACACTGTTGCTTTTCTGTGTGAAATCTGTGCCCGGCTGTCACGGTCGGCAGAGCAGTGTATGCTGTGATGCTGTTGTTGGCCACTCTCAGAGAGCAGAGCAGCATGAAGATGTCCCAGCCTGCCTGCCAGCTCGTAATCTGCTGCTGCAAGCCACCCAGCAGCCTGCTATGCAGGCACACCGTAGAGACGGACGAGGTCTATGGACCTGGTGTTCTGTAGCAACTCGTGGGAAGCCTGCGGAGGCAAAACCTCGTCCCGAAAGAGCCTTGCTTCGAACAGACAAACCGGACTCGCCGTCCAGACAAGACAACAGAGTGAAGTCCGGTGTCGCAATCGAGAGACGTGCATCCTGTCTCAGCCGCGTATGATGTTACAGCGTCTCTTGCAGCAGCTGGAGAAGCGAAACAGAGTCACGAGCGATCTCGAGGCTCAGCCAAGCATTTGCATGAGCTCATTGGTTCTCCGACTTGCTCCCCGCGATGTGAAAAGCTGACTGGAAACAGTGGGCGCGCCTCGGCCAACCAAAGAGCTCCAAACGACGGCGCCACGGCGCAAGAAGTCATAGCCTGGCCAGACGCTGTCATGATCATAACGGCATGCAAAGCACATCGCGTATGCCGAGAAGGAAAGCGCTATAGGCGGGCGGAAGTGGTTCAGTGCAGGTGACAGCCTTGCAACGGTTGAGAGGCAGCCTGCCGTCGTGCTTTTTGTTTTATGGGATCGAAAGTTTGCCCATCCAAGAGTGTGGCAGTCGTTTGCTGTTCTTCAACGCTTGGCCAGCACACTGAATAACAGACCCCTACCGCATACCAAGAACATGTCTGTCACGCTCCCACTAATAGTTGGAACAAGGCCCTTGCCTTGACGTCCTGCTCGAGGTCATTATATCGAGAGTCCCATTATCCACGCGTACTCTTTTCACGCCGACAGCATATCTTGGCGTCTGTCGAGTGCTCAATGGCATATTGGTATGGCATGCCGCTGAATTCCATCAACTTCAGAAACAAGGCACGGCGGTTGATGCAGGAATTACTCTTTTCCCTCGTAAGGCTGTGACCCGAAGCTATGGGAACTTGCGCGCTAAATCCCGTATACTGAGGAAATCTGGCCCTAGAGAAGCAGTTGTCATAAACTCAAACGTCATTTTTCGTCGTAAGGTGCAGTATCCAGTCAAGTGCAGAAAAAGAAGAACAGACAATTACGATCAGAACTCAAGTCTCTGTTTTGACAGCCGATTAGCACTGCTAACCTTGTTGAGCTCCAAGGATAACCTTGGGTATTTTGCCAAAATGCACCTACAGCGAGCTGGTCCTTTAGAAATAGTCCCCCAGGAGCGAAAGGATACCAAACTCTACAGCCTCCTCAGACTTGTCAGGTCTTGACGGACATCATGAACAGCCTGGCATAACGGTGATGCTGACTAACACAGGCCACTGAGTGGGCCCTCGGACTGGTGTTGTTCCGCCCGTTGAAGAGCTCCAACGGAGCTATCACGTGCTCTACGTAACGTCATGCTATGTTTTAATTATTGACGATGCTGTTGCCAAAGTGTCTTTATCAACGGCGTCTTCTCTCTGCCACCCAGCCAGCAGACCAACTGCCATCCTCTTGCCGTAGATGGGCATCTGAGTCGTCACCTACTGCGAGCCGAATCATATTTTACGGCACGCTGATTTGGTCTTTTTTATCCAAAGTGCTGCTCGCGTGCTCCTTATCACAATTGCGATTCAGAGACTCTGCATTTTTTGGTTCCCGATCTCAACATCTTGCTAAAACGTTTACGCCCCCCCCTCCCCGGGCCTCATTTCCAATGCGACACTAAATTTGAGACACCGGCTCGCGTTGGGCTTTCAGTATAAAGGGGAAAGCTTCATACTATCACCCGCTTTCGCAGGCACCAGCCGAGGACCCCCCCCCTCCCCTTCCTTCCCATCCGCCCCGCAAACGAAGCTGCCAGCCTCGCGCAAGCTTCGGTCACGATGCGTCTCGCTTGGTACGCCGGGGTAAGTTGACTGGTGGTTTCCGGTGGCCTGCAGTTGCGGCCGAATGTTGGTTCGGGATGGCCCTTGCCCAAAAGCCCACTGCATAGCGGGCCTTGAGAGCTGTTGGCCCTTTTTGATTTGATCATGAACGTTGTGGAGCTGACATTGCATCCTGTCTCTTCCCAGGTCTCGACGGCCCTGGCTGCGGCTGTTGTCGTATCTGCCTTTTGCCAGCGGGCCAACTTCTACTCTGCCATGGTGTACCTCTTCCAGAGCAACATCTGCCTGATTGTTCGTCCCCGTGTCGTTGTTCCTGCGCCGCCTTCGGATGCCATTCTGACCCTCTGCCCATGTACAGATCCTGGTCAACCTCGCGATTATCATCTACACGTCGTTTGTCTACGGCCTTCAACGAATCTGCTTTGGTCAGCTTCGTGCCATTGAGGTGGAACAGCTGTACGAACGCGCCTGGTTCGCCGTGACGGAGACATGCCTGGCCATGACCATTTTCCGCGAAGAGATTGGCGGCTTCTTCCTGGCCATGTTTGTCGCGCTCCTCACCGGCAAGGTCTGGGGCTGGATCGGCGACGGCCGCGTCGAAGCGCTGGAGCAGCAGCCGCCCAACAACCCCTACCTGTTCCACATCCGCCTCACCGTGTCGCTGGTCCTGAGCCTGGCCTACAACGCCTGGATGCTCACCTACGCCGTCAACACCGTGATGTGGCAGGCCGAGGCCAACATGATGGTCATGTTCCTGTTTGAATTTGCCATTCTGGTCGTCTCGTCGCTGCACACCATCCTGCACTATGTCATAGTGTGGCAGGATGCATACATTACGCAGCGGCAGCTGAAGCAGAGGCTGCAGCAGCGCCGCCAGCAGGTGCGCGAAGAGCGAGAGGAGATACTGCGCCGTCGTGCGCAAGGCGAAGAGGACGACGGGACGCCTCTGCCGAGCGAGGAGGACGTGGACGAGATGGACATTGAAGTGCCGGGCTGGGAGGCCAAAGGCCAATACGTGCTTTGTCTGGATCTCCTGACAGGTGAGAAGAAGGGGTTTTTATTCTCACTTTGCGCACGCGATCGACGGCTGTTGTGCTAACATGTGCTCTTTGCTGTCTGGCAGATTTCGTCAAGCTGGGCATCTATGCGGCCTTTTTCCTCGTGCTTCTCCGTTTCTACGGCATGCCCCTACACATTATCAGGGACCTCTTCCTGACAGTGCGGTCGTTTGTCAAGCGTCTGGGGGCCCTTATGAAATACCGACAGGCGGTTCGCGACATGAATCGGTACGCCGATGCCACGGCGGAGGACCTCGGCCCGGAAAACACCTGCATCATCTGCCGTGAGGATATGCACCCGTGGGACGCGGCCGACCGCACGCGAGTGGAGCGCTCCCGGCCCAAGAAGCTGCCGTGCGGCCATATCCTGCACCTGGGCTGCCTGAAGAGCTGGATGGAGAGGCAGCAGGTGTGCCCGACATGCCGGAGGTCCGTTGCGCTTATCGACGGCGTGCCGCCCCGGGATGGCGGTGCGGCCTTTGCCCGCTTCCCATTCGGCGGCGGCGGCGGCGGAGGCGGAGGCGGAAACGGCGCCGGCGCCGCCGGCGGAGCAGCGAACGCGCAGCAAGCCCAGGGCAACGGCGCAGCTGGCGGAGTGCCCTTGCCGCTGGGCGGGCTGGCGGCGGGCGGTCATAATCACGGCCTGGTGCAACCCCCCGCAGCCGGTAACGGAGGCGTTGCTGGCGGAGCCCCCCCGCGCGCTGCTGTCAGAATGTTCAACTTGGGTCCTATCCGCCTCGGGTTTGTGCAGGGGAGGGCGCAGGACATGCAGCAGATTGTCCAGCAGCTTGGCATGCCAGCGGCGCACGCAAACGGCCCTGGTGCGCCCGGTGATCCTGGTGCTCCCGGTGCTGTCGCCGGTGCTGGTCCCGGTGCCGGTGCCCTTCCTGCCGATGCGGCCGCGGCAGCCATAGCAGCTGCCAACGCGGCAACAGCGGCCGTTGCACAGGTAACGCAACTGGTGCAAGCGGTGCATGCAGAGATGCATCTCAATAATCAGATGCCGCCGGCACCCGGCATGACCATGGGTGGTGGAGGTGGAATGCCGGCGGGGATTCCCATACCGATCAACGCGGCAGCCGCCTCACCCGACGCCATTTTCGCCGACCTCCAAGCCATTGAACGGCGGATCGACCATTCCATTGCCTCTTATCAGATGGCCGGCCTCGAAGTCCAGAACCTGCGCATCATGGCGGCCGAGATGCACCGTCTCCGCGAGAACCGGAGACAGCTGTCGGCCACGATGGCTGCGTCCGCGTCCGCGCCGCCTGCTTTTGCCTCTCCTCCCCAGCGCAGCACCAGTGTGACCGGACAGGCTGCCGGAGCAGCCACGACTGCTGCTCCCGCTCCTGCCACCGGCCCCGGCGCTGCTGCTGACCCTGCTGCCGCCGTGGCCGCAGCTGCTCCCGAGGCTGTCGTCCCTGGTGCCCCTTCTGGTACCACCGCCCCCGTTACCACACCGGCGGGCGCGGCATCGACGCCAAATGGCCATGCCGTACCGAGCTCGTCCAGTCAAGATACCGCCCAGCAGCAACAAGCGTTACCTCTGCAGCATCCCAGCCAAACGCAGACGGTGGCTTTCGGCAGTGCGAGAGCGTCACCACTGCCCCAGACAGGTCTGGCACATTACACCCAACGGCGTGGCGTGTCGGTGCCCTCTACGGCTATCCATCTGACGACGGAACCGGCCTCGACTGTCATCCCTGCAGGAAGCCCAGAGCTTCCGCACGGTGTCCAGCTCCCACCGGGATGGTCTCTTATCCCACTGGAGCGCATTGACACAGTACCTTCTGTCTCTTCGTCTGCCACGGCAGCACTCGCGAGGCACAGCAGTGCCAATGCACGATTGCCTACGACCGAGCCAAGTGCAGCAGCAGCAGCAGCAGCAACAACAGCGCCGCCAGCAGCAGCAGCGGCATCAGCAAGCACGAGCAGTTCCGCAGCTTCCCAACACGCGGCCAGCGAGCCCACAGCGGTGGCAGTAGGACCAACCACGGCCTCTGCAGCGCCATCGGAACAAGAAGCCGAGGCCACAGTGGCGGCGGTGCCGTCAGCGCCAGCGAAAACAACAGAAACTTCAACGGAGACGTCGGCAGCACCGGCGCCAGGAGGGTCCCCGCCGGTCTGGGGTGGCTCAGCACAGCTTTTTGGCGGCAACGGCCAGGCCAGCCGCTCCCTCTCGGCCCGGGTCGAGGCGCAGGACGAGGCGGACGCTCACGAGGTGCCTGCGGACGAGGACGGCAGCGGAGTCTCATAAAGGCAGCATCGTCGGCAGCGAAGTCTCATAGAGGCAGCATCGTCCGAGGGGAAAGAGGGGGGGGGGGTGAAAGATGGCGGAGGAAGGATACCATTATGATTTTGGAAGCAGCAGAGCGTATCTGTATATATTGTTCACGTCTAGCGGAGGGAGAAGGGCACCACCGTAATGCCGTCTTTTTTGAAAAGACTTGCCTGTATCGATATGTCTACAAGTTTCACACAAGAGTGCGTTTTGAGCTTGTCTTTGCATTCGCATTTCTGGTATCTGCGCAGCGGCAATGAAAGCACCAAAGGCAAGTGAAGAAACGGCAAGGAGATCTCTATGTGTCTCTAGATGCAGCAAAAATGGGATAGTAGTACACAAGACGGGCGTAGCTGGCTGGCAGAGTATTATTCTGCCTCAGTCCTCCACGTGCATCTCATCTCCGAGTGCGCCTCCACGGCGCTGCTTCTCCTGCATACGCCTCTGGAAGCGGGCTGTGGCGTCGGCCACCCACCTGTCGTAGGCCGCGCCGTGACTGCTGCCGCTGCCGCTGCCGCTGCCGCTGCCGCTGCCGCCCTCCTGCAGCTTCGCGACGACGACGCCCTCCAGCACCTGATGCGCGAAACCGACAAAGTTGTGGCGCCGCAGGGCGTTTTCAAACTGCCAGTCGCGCCGCTTGCGCGCCTCGCGGGCCAGCAGCTCGGCATCGCCCAGGGCGCGGGCCTGCACGCGGCGGTCGCGCACGGCAGCGAGCAGGTTGAAGTGGACCTCGTCGGAGCCGTAGCGGCCAATGCGGCGCTGGACGGCGGCGAGGGCGGCCTCGACAAAGGCGCGGCCGGTGGCGTCGTCGGCCTGGGCAGTGGCAGCGGCGGCGGTGGCGGCGGCGCCCGCGGGGCCGATGCTGCCGTGGTCGATCGGAAAGGGCTGCAGGCCGTCGAGCTCCCAGAGGCGGCCGTCGACGGCGGTGTAGGCGATAAAGTGGTAGGCGTCCTCGGTCTCGGCGTTGGCCGGCCGCTGCGTCTCGTCGGCAAAGGGGCTGCTCTTGGCAAAGGAGTTGTGCACGTCGCGGATCAGCTCGTCGTTGCTCAGGGCCTCGCCGCGCAGGTCGGGCGGCAGCGCCATGGCAAAGTCGCGAAACTCGCGCAGGTGGTTGCCAATGTCGACGACGCCGCTGCTTGTATCGTCGTCGTCGCCGCCGCCGCCGCCGCCGCCGCCGCCGCCGGGCCCAGCCGCCACCTTGTTCAGCAGCACAGACAGCAGGGCCTGCGTGCCGCAGGCGTTTTGAATGGTCTGGTGGGCAAAGAACAGGCGGTCGGCGGCGGCCTCGTCAAAGCGGCCATCGCGCGGCACGCCGCCCTCGCCGACATAGGGCGTGTTGGTCGGGTACTTGAACAAAAAGATGATGCCGTAGACCGGGTACAGCTCGGCCAGGGCGTCCGGGTCCAGCGTCAGCAGCTCCTCAAACTGCACGCCCTTGACGCCCAGGTTCTCGAGCAGATAGGTGAAGACGCCCTACGCAAAACAAAAAGAAGACGAGAAAAATAGGGTCAGCCGTGTCGGGCCGCCTCCGCCGCCGCCCAAACTTACCGCATCGGACTCGACTGCATACCCTGTCAGCTTGCGATTTCCATGCCAGAGGCCTGTCCGGCCCACCGGCGAGCCGGGCAGCAAAAGGCCGACAAACTGGCAGACTCACTCGTGTTCCACCCGCCGCTCATTGTGAGGGACGCCTTGCGGTCTGCCGCCGTCTCCTCTTTGCTGACACCAAATGCGGTTGTTTGATGCTATTTGTGCTATTCCACTACTCTTGGGATGGCTCAAGTCCAACGTGAGACCCCTCCACGATGAGCACCAAGCTGAAGAGCCGGGGAGGCTGCGGCGCAGCTCTGCAAGCGTATGACAGAGGGCCTGGGATATGGAGTTCGCCGCGTACACAGCTTGAAAAGATCGTGAGTGGTTCGTAGAAGTCGACGTGCATAGAGGTCGAGAAACGCAGACTGGTCCCACTTGTGGGGAAAGAGCGGCTGTGGGGCCACGCAAAGCGTAGCAGAGAGCTTCAGGCTCGGCATTAAGTTTATCCACTAGACGTGAGGCTCTTGGTAAAAATGTCGCTTATATCTCCCTCAGCAACAAAGCATCGCCTCCTCCTTTGATTCCCATATCCACTTCCTCATCAGATTCCCACACCCACCTCAAGATTCCCTCATCTCATATTTTCCTTCAAAGTCCTGCTCATATCCCGCCCTGCCGTTGCCGGCGGCCTCCGATTAGTGCCCCAGGCGGCTTGCCACTATGGCCCGGGGCGGCGTCACAACAGAGGCGCCGGCCGAAGCGTCCTTCTCTGCCGATGTCGAGGCCGACAGCGGCCGCAAGTTGTGCAGAGACTCTGCGTTGGCCCCCTCGGCAGGAAAGGCGAGGTTGTCGTCGCCATGAAGACTTTCCTTGCCTCCCCAGTAAGGGCGTCTCGTAAAGAGCCGGAATAGGGCTGGCTTCTTCCCGGCAGGCTTCCAAGTCCAGTACTCCTTCAGGTCGTACTCGCGAGGCTCGACAGTGCCCCCGGTGACGCGGATGACAACCCAGATGGTGCTGTTCAGCGCCACGTACACAAACAGGCCCCTACCCGACAGCGCAGACGTCAGCTTGGATCTTTCTTGTTGATGAATCTGTCCTACGCAACTCAGCCGGCCGGGATATACTTACGCCATGAGCCCGTAGGCTACACTGTAGCTAAAGGGCATAAAGACAATGGTGACAAAGGACGGGATGGCGTCGCCAATGTAGTTCCAGTTGATAAAGGTCACTTGCCGGATCATGAGACAGCCCACCTGCCGACAGCGTTAGTCCGTTTTCTTGGAGAAAAGAACTGGTGTGTGTCTTCCAGAGCTTCCCTACCAGGACCAGAGTCGGGCCTGTGGCCCAGGGCGGGATCGAGGCAAAGACCGGCGCAAAGAAGACGGACACGACAAAGCAGAGGCCGGTGACCATGGCCGTCAGCCCCGTCCGCCCGCCTTCGGCAATGCCAGCACCGCTCTCGACAAAGGCCGTGGACGGCGAGCACCCAAACAAGGAGCCAATCGATATAAAGACGGCGTCGGTGCAGTAAGCCACGGTCGAGCGGGGGAAGTCGCCTTCGGGACCTGTCTTGCCGCAGAAGCGGGCCATGGAGTACAGCGTGGCCGTGCAGTCGACTATGTCAACGTAGAGGAAGGTGAAGAGGGCAATGGCAAAGTGCGTGCCGTTGGCTCCGCTAAGATCCCAGTCCTGGGCAGCGAGAACGTGCTTGATCGGCGTGAAAGCGACAACCTGCCTGAAAAAGTTCCATTTCGAGTCGCCCTCGGGGGTATCGGGAAAAAAGGTGACGGACGTGCCCCGTCTGCCTCTCGTCAGCACTGCCGCGCGCGCGCCCGCATGCCAGACCGCAGTCTGTTTAAGATACAGAAACAGAAAGACAGAGACAAAAACTCACGGCCAGGAGATGATGGTGGCAAAAGCGATGCCAATGATAATGGCCGCCTTGACGCGAAAAGCCATGAGCACGGCCGTGATGATGCCCCCGGCGATGCCCAGCCACATCTGTTCACGTTGGGCACACACAGTCAGAGCCTGCGTCCGTCTTCTGGGCCTCCGGGCCGGGGCAGCCTACCTGCGGACTTTGCATTTTGCTGTGAAGGCATGCTCCGCTACTGTCGAGGTCGCCGGCGGGACAGCCGCCAATGCCAAGGGGAGTGTACCTGTTGCCCGGCTCGATGATGCCGATGCCCGTCGAGTAGGACATGCCGCTCAGAGCCAGGAACATGCCAATGCCGACGCCGCTTGCCGTCTTGAGGGTGCCGGGAATGATCCTAATAAGCCATTGCCGCATACCCGTAATGGCAAGAAACAGAAAGACAAAGCCCTCGACAAAGACGGCTGTCAGGGCAAGCCGATAGGGGACGGGGCCGGTGCCGCCGACCCCCACAACCTGGTAGGCAAAGTAGGCGTTGAGCCCCATGCCAGGACTGCCGCGGAAAAGCGTCAGTCGGGGGGGGGGGGGAGAACAAGCTGAAAACGGGCAAAAGGGGGGAGGGAGATCTGCTCTGCTGCTTGGACATACGCCATGGACACGGGCAGGTTTGTCAGGAAGCCAAACGTCAAGGAGGCGAGGCCTGCAACGATGGCTGTGGCAGTAACAAAGTCTCGTTGAAGCTCTAAAGGAGGACAGTCACTCGTCAGTCTCTGCACTGCTGCCCATGGCGAGGCGTCTTCTTCCCGTACCGGCCTTGCACACATCAAAGGCAGGATCGCGGCAGGTTTTGTCGGCCAGCCGGTCTGTGCAGACACAGGTGCCGTCGGTCTGGGCAAGGATAGATGCCTGGTCGGTGCGTCAGTACGCCTGCTGGGCTCTGGGCTCTCGAAAGCGGCTTGCGATGCACCAACATTGACTGCGATTATGTACGCCATCGTGGCAAAGGTGGTGAGGCCGGCGCGGACCTCGGTCGCAAAGTCGGCCTGGCCCATCTCCTCGGGCTGCCCGCGCCAGCAAAGATCAGCGGTGCGCTTCACGTCGGCGGAGAGCCAGCTGGCTGTCAAAGGAAAAACTCACATGGCCAGAGCCGCGGAGACGGAAGATGCGCCCAAAAGTCGATCTGTTGATGGCTTCGTTGGCGGTTCCGAGTCTCGTCCCAGCACGGGCAGACCAAGATCTGAGCCTGGCACCGGCCAGATACTTGTCGAGACCCATGGCTTTTGTGCGGGAGACGTTTTTGAGTCTTGATCTTTGCTGCTCGCGAGAGTTGCAGGCCAATCTGACGAGTACCTGTTCACAGCTGTTTCTCGGTGTTCACAGAGCCCATATAGCAAAAGCAGTCTTGGATAGCGAGCCTCGGAGCCTGTGTTTGTGCATCAACAAGACTGAACCCGGAGGAGGAAAAGAAAGGGGGATGGGTGGTGAGGCCGTGGTGAAGAGGACAACAAGTCGGCTCTCATTTTTATTGCAAAAATAAATCAGAAATTCCTCAGTCCCAGGCAGGCCATCGCTTATATCGGCCCGCCGTCACACAACAGTTACGTCTGATGTTATCTGCGTCTGCAGAACGGGCAGGAGCGCGATGGTCTGCTGTGGACGGAAGGCACGACCGACAGGTTCCGTGCTTACCTCACCAAGAAGAGAACCCGGAAAGAGAGAAAATGCTCCCAAAACAGATCTCCAGCTTTCGACTTTGGGTCAAGAAACGACATTCATTCACTTGCGTGCCATCGACTCCCGTTTATCAGCACGGAACAGTCTCGGCTTCTTCTCCTCCTCCTGGCAGACAGCCCCAGCGAGACTGTCTGCTGGAGACATCCTGGCGAGACAGCAGATGCCGGACTCGTTTTCGTTCCGCCGTGGAAGTGAGCCTGGCACGGCAACTCGGCACAGCATTGACTTGCTAGCCGATGCCTCTCGACGAGCGAGACACGGCAGAGTCGACGGCCAGAGGCCCATTACCCGGCCCCTGCTCGCGGCTTGATGCGGTGGAACAGGGAGGAAAGCTCGCGCGCGCGCGCGCGGAGCACAAGGCGGCCACATGGCCCTGATAGGCTGCTTTGCCGTGGCCGTGCAGAAAGCGCCGGGCCATGTTCCGCAAAGCAAACCCTGCTGGAGCCAGCGTGGCAACGCTGGCGGCATAGATACAGCAAGAGCAGGCGATCCTGCCGCGTGTCTGTCTCTGCGACCATGCGGCTGAGCTCAAGCCAGGATGCGGCCTCTCCCCCCCCCCCCCCCCCCGGAGGAGGCCGTGCTGGATCTGGCTTCCCAACGGTGGTTGGCTCTTGCGTGCATGCTGCTGTGAGATGCCTGTCTATGCTGCGTTCTGTCGGCCGGCTGGAGACTGTGGTCTATGCCTCCGAGACATGCATGAGTATTGATTCTGACGACCTGTTGCACGGCCTGTGCCGCCCGGAGCGCGGACAGGCCTGTTCTCTGAGCTTTGCAGACCCGGAGATGGCGCTCTTGAAAGCTTCTCAAAAGCACCAGGGCACCGCATGCCCATCCCCGGGCCTCGCTGTCGGCCACGCTGTCGTGCCATGAGGTCTCGGGCAGTGAGGCTGCTCTCATTCACCGCTGCATGGACGCTCTTGGTTGGATGACGCTCTGGCTGAGCCCTGCACCACCTACAGCCCTGGCAAGTGCCAGCAGCAGCAAGATCAAACGAGGGCTAAAATTAGAGGTGCCACATGCCGGACTGTGGTGTCGGCGTTCACGCGCCTAGCCGGATTCGACGCTTCACAACACCCATGGCCAGTGCCCGGGAATCGTGCACAAAGAAATCGGAATACCCTCGTTGAGAACACGTGCTTGGGTTTTATGCCGGAGAGCGCGATTCATCTGCTGCCTGCGTGCGCCATTTTGACCCGTCAAGCTTGCCCCCCCTGAACTTGACTGCCTCGACCTCCTCAACTCCCCATCCTCGCTCTTCTTTGGAAAGCCTTCTTGGGCAGTTGCACATGATAGCCCGAGCATTCTTTGCACATTTTATGGATTTGTTTTGATTGTACTCATGTCTTTGAAAGTGATTTCTCTCTGCGCAGGCGGAGACAGATCTTGTCTGTTTTTCACATTCGCCTCACCTTTGCGTCAAACCACTCTCTGGCGAGCACCCAGCAAGTGCTCGGTCTGAGACTGTTTACTGAATCATAAGCCACCAGTGGGTGTTTTTTAAACATTCTCGTGCTCCCTCATAAGCTGTAGCAGTAGCAGTTTTCCTAGAGTTCGCCCCCCCCTTCTTTCATCTTCCGCCGCGAGACGGGATTCTGCTTTGGTACTCAAGCTGGTATTCTCTCAAGCTGTTTCTCTGTCCTGATCTGATGAGAGTTAGTTTCCGAGTGCTCAGGTCAAAGCATGCGTGGTTTGTACGTCAAGCAACCCATTGGCTCACAAACGGGTCGCACCTAATACGCACGATTTATCCCAGATGCTGATGGCACTTCGCGTCCTACTAGGAATGCGCTCTTCCCAAAGACAGAACACCGTCGCACGAACGCTGCAGCTTCGCTAACTCGCCCTAAAGGCTGAATACGGACGGGGAAGCCTATCTGAGCCATAACAAGTGAGGCCGGCTGACACGATCCCCCGGCACAGACGAACCGGTTCTGCATCACAGCTCCCCATCTCGCTGATATACCGGCCATTTATTTCGACGCCAGGCTCTAGAGACTGCTCTCCTAATTGTGCTACTATCCCGAGCTCCAAGGCATCTTGCTTGCCTCGTCTGAAGGAAGCCTTACGTTGCAGACACTATGATAAAGACGTTGCTGCGTTGCCATCCGCCCCAGAGCCTCTGAAAATAGCACACAATAGCACCACACGCACACACAACCATGTTTGACGTCGTCTGGGCCGATCCGAACCGCGAGCTGGTCGGGCAGCGGAAGGCTCGCCGGGCTCGAGAAAAGACACGCGCCGAGGATCGTTCCAGCAGCACACCATCGACGGTCTCCCTTAACAGCGGCTCCTCTGTCCGGAGCAGCAAGCCTCGCAGCTTTCTGGAAGCGATGCGCCTGAAGAAGAAGGGGAAGACGGGCGCGAAGTCGGCCGACTCGGACTCGCGCATCTCGGCCTGCAGCGGCGGCACCGGCCCACGCGACTCGTATCTTGCCATCCCCAAGCCCCCCCAGGATGACGCTTCCATCAAACACAATGCAGAGGAAGCTTCTCTTTCGGAGGACTTGTTTTCGTCCTCGCACAGCTCGCAGGACCGGTCGTCACAAGACGGTGAGCTAGCCGTTTGTTCTTGCTTCTTTATCTTCTTCTGCTTTCTTCTGCTCTTTGCTCTCTTTCGCTTCTCTCTTTCTCTGCTCTCTCTCTGCTCTATACTCTACTTTCTCTTCTTTCCTTCTATCCTTCTTCCTTCTTCCTTCTTCCTTCTTCCTTCTTCCTTCTTCCTTCTTCCTTCTAACACGGTTCAAGATTCCATCCTGTCCAAGTGGACAGCTCCCATCTCGCTATTGACCATGCTCTCCCTCGACGAACAGGATGAGCTCGAGGCACACACACGTGCAAAATCAACAGGTAGCCCCGAAAAGACAAAAGAAAAGCCTCCCATGATCAGGAGAGAACTTGCCACCGCAGGCTCTCCGCAAAGACGGAGCGCCAACGGGGCGCTTTCGCCTGCACTGCCTCTGACACCTGGTCGCGCCGACTTTCTGCACTCGACTTTGCTGCGCTCTCCGTCTGCTCGCAGCGGCAAGCTGTCCTGGCGCCCCGAAGGCCAGAAAATCCAGGACATCCAAGAGATCCAGGAGATCCAGGAGACCCAGGAGACCCAGGAGACCCAGGAAACCCAGGAGACCCAGGAGACACAGGAGACACAGAAAACCGAGAAGACCCAGGAGGCCCAGGAAACCCCCCAAACTGTTGCTGCCGTGGGAATCCCTCAGACTGCAACAGACGCCATGTACTCGCACAGCCCGGCATCCATCTCGCTGGCTATATCTGGGATGCAGCGCGAGATCCTGCGCATGGCTGCGTCAAGCCCGCGGACGTTTCTCAGGCGGCTGACGGAAGAATGGAGCACGTGCTCGGATGCTGCGCTGTACAAGGAGATGGAGATGGAGAAGAAGCGCTGGATGCTGGCGGCACTGCACGGCACCAACGCGGCACCCGACACCGGCACCAGCCCGATCCCGCACCCCGACCGATGCATCCTGGCCTTTTTTGAGACGCACGGTGGGTGTTTGATTGTTCAAGTAAGGAGGGGGGGGGGGAGGGGTTCTCTTACTGACAAAGTGCAACAGCAACGACATCCTACATTGCGGCGCTCAACGCGGGCCTTCCGGTGCACCACATGTCGCCGAGCCCGCTGTCGAGCAAGCTCTGCCCCAACGTATTTGGCAGGGTGTCGCCGGCGGTGCCGTGCCTGAGCCTGCCGGCGCCTCCACAGACCTTTTCGGACGTGTACGCGCAGTCGCTGCCCGTGCTGGTGTCGTCGAGCGACATTCCACTGGTGCTGCGCAGCCTGCACCGGGTGCTCAAGCCGCACGGCACGCTGCACCTGCTGCTGCTGGATGCGGTGCCGGTGCGCGCGACGCTGGGGCCGTGCATGCGGGCCTGGCTGGAGAAGCACCTGCTGCTCAACCTGGAGCGCCAGTTCCGCTGTGCCGAGCCGACCAAGTACTTTCCGCTGTGGCTGCAGATCACCCACTTCCACCTCGGTGCCCGCGCCCGCGTCGCGTGTCACTTTGCGGCCGTGTCCGGGGTGGGTGGCGCGGGCGAGGGCAAGGAGAAGCGGCCGGAATCGAGCCGGGACAAGATGCAGACGGCGATGACAACGGCGACAACGGCGACGACGGCGACGACGGCGACGACGATGGCGACGACAACGCAGACACAGACGACAGCACAAACACTGACGACACAAACACTGACGACGCCGCAAACACTGACGACGCCGCAACAAAAGAAGGCGGCGGCGGCGGCTGTCAAAGAGCAGCTGCACAGCCTCGTGGGCCAGCGGCTGTGGCAGGAGATTTGGGGGTCGTTTGTGACGGCAGACCAGTGGTGGTGGGAGGACCCTGCGTGCCGCGAGGAGTGCCTGCGGCTAGGAACACGGTGGGAGTACTTTCTGGTGGACGTGGTCAAGAAAGAGAGCCAGCCGCGGAGGGGGATGTGAGATGCATTGGTGGCTGAGTTCACGTGCTGCTATTCAGAAGCGTCTGCGTGATTAAGAGGCGAAATCGAGTCCTCGGCAGATAAAAAATGTCCAGTTGGCTGTAATCTAAACAGAGTATTTAAGCAACCGATATGGCTTCCAGAAATGCCAAACACTTGGCTACAGCATCTAGTCTATACGCCCATACAGGAGCCAACAGCACACCCATACAGACACCAATAAGTCCATACAACCCATTAGCAGAGCTAGTTGTCTCGCAATGCCCCGCTGCCGGCGAGCTCCGGCACGCTTTCCGTCTCGGCCCGGCTCTCCGGCCGACCGTCCACCATGCGGTTGAGCGTCTCGTTGCTGTCACCGGCGCCGCCGTAGTCATCGTCATTGTCGTCGTCGTCGTCGTCGTCGTCGTCGTCGTCGTCGTCGTCGTTGTTGGGAGCGGCCTGCCGGCTGCGCTCGCCGAGGCTGTACAGGCCCGACCGAGGCCTCTCGCCGAGCCCGGCGGCGGGCCGCTCCCACAGCGCGCGGCAGGCGGCCCACGAGGTGACGACGTAGATGAGGGCGTTCCAGAAGCCCTGCAGGGGCAGCACAAAGGCGCTCATGTACTCGAGCGGCACGGACACTTCGCCGACGTGGACGACGGAGAAGACGCGGTTGGCGCTGGACGGGATCCACGTCACCAGCAGGGCCGTGAAGAAGAGGAGGGCGCACTTGGTGTAGGACCAGGCGGCGCTGCTGGCCTCGTACGCGGCGCGGCGGTGGCGGCGGTGGCGGCGGCGGAGGCGGCGGCGGCGCAGCATGTGCTGGCGGCCAGCGGGAGGAGGGGGGGGGGGGAGGTGCTGCTGGAGACTGGGGCCGGCGCCCGCCGAGGAGGCCGCAGGTCTGATGCTGCCGAGCGGCGTAGGGGGGGCCAGGTCTGGGGCGGTGCCGTCTGACGATATGGTTACGTAGTAGGCCGGAGAGGATGGGGGGGTGGTGGCGGAGGCGGAGGCGGAGGCAGAGGCGGCAGCGGTGGTGACAATCTCGGTGGTGACCAGGACCACCTCTTCTGTTTTCAACGGGGCGACGGCGGCACTGACAGACGGCTCCGGCCCAGCGCTGCTGGGATCGCCTCGATGGCTGCTGGAGCGCAGGCTGCGCAGCTGGCGGTGCTTGTGGTAGATCTGGCGGCCGGCGCGGAGGTAGATGAAAAAGGTGGCGGAGATGACCAGCCAGACGGGGCCGTAAAAGGTGGCGATGCGCCAGATGTCCCAGCGCGAGCTCACCCAGCACCACAGCGTGGCGTTGCCGTACAGGCGGCCGCGCCGGGGCGACTGCACAAAGAGATAGGCCAGCGCCACGGCAAAGGGGATGCCGTAGCAGGCGGCCAGGTACGGCAGCTCCATGCGGCGCAGCTTGCGCGCGTCAAACTTGCGGTAAAAGGTCAGGTAGACGTTGACGGCCATGGCCAGCGTCCAGAAGGCGTCGGCCGGCATGAACCTGCGGTGTCAGGGGGGGGTCAGGGGGGGGTCGTCAAGAAAAAGGGGGGGGGATCGTCAAGGGAGGGGGGGGGGGGACTTTGCACACGTACATCTGGATGAGAAAAGCCTGAAACTGGCAGCCTGGAGAGAGAACGTCGCCAACGTACGACCGCGCCATCAGCGTGGCCACATTGGTCATCATGTTGCCAAAGGAGGCGTAAAAGACGAGCCGGTTGATGGGCTTGTGGAAGGACTTGAAGCAGCAAAACGTCACAATGATGAAGACGCAGCCCAGCAGCGAGAGCACGGAGCACACGCGCTCGGTGATGTCGAGGCCGCGCTGCTGGCCGCTGGTTAGCTTTTCGGCGTCCATGGATGGCCGGCCGAGAGGAGAGGGAAGCTGTCTGAGTGTGCAGAGGGAGGAGACGAAACCATACGCAGGGGAAAAATACGGCGGAAGACCTGAGAAAAGAACGAAAGACAGCCAGGATTTGTTGGTAAACAGCAGAGAGCAGCTAGTAACCAACGAAAAAAACAAAAAGGGCAAGCGGCACTTACTGAGAGCCAAATTCTGGCTGAAGGGTGAGTGAAAAGTGAGGGGAATTTCAAAGAAAAGACGAGCTCTAACCGCAGTGCCAAACCCGGCAAGAGCGGAAATAGACGCAGTGCCAAACCAGACAAAAGCGGAAACAGAAGCACTCCGCCCTCGTCCAGACTGCTGTCGAGCCGTGTCGAGCACTGCGGTTGTCGGCCGCATCATTCACTTTGGCCTTGATGGATTCACGCGCTCCGCGGGAGCACATCGGCATGTCCTGCCGCAGCGCCTCAACCCCGAGTGTGCAAAGCTTGCACGGGCTACGGCCCTTTTACGGTCTCAACCTATGGATCGGTTCTGCGGTCTATCTAGTCTTTGTGGTTCTATGCGGTGTCTTTGCGGTTCTATGCGTATCTTTGCGGTCTCTATGATTATCTATGCGGTATTGTCTTTGCTTGCGGCAGCTTTTAGACAAGATGGTAGAGAGCCGTGCTGTTTGTTCTTCGCAGACACTGTGCAAAGAACAAATTGTCTGAACAATTTTTGCCGTGTTCACAACTTACTCCTGTGGTGAAGTCGAGTTACCCCAGAGTCCGGATTTGCGCTATCCGGAGCTATGCGGCGCTAAGCGGCGCTACCAGTAAATCCCGTTGGCGGCCGGCGCTAGCAGACCCCAAAAATGGCCTTTCCACGTGGCAGCCTCTCTCTTTTTCTGATGCCAAAACCATCTCCCGGCCTCGGCTGATGAAACTGTAAATCAATCGTATATCGGGCATGTGCCTATTCTCCCGCCGTTTGCCCTTCCTGCCATCCAAACCAACGACAAATCAGATCAAGCCCTGTACATGAGTCAAGCAAAATCACCAAACGCCTCAAAATCGCGTAAAAGTCCCACATGTCGCATACACATAAACCTGAAGATGCTTCCTCTTCCCCTACCGCCGCCGACGGCGCCGCAAATCGGCCCAGTCACCAGAAAAAGCATCGTCGCCGGCGTCGGCGTCGGCGTCGGCCTCCTCGTCCGGCCCGGGCTCGCTGCCGCCGCGGCCAAGCGACTTTTCGATGCCGTTGTTGCCCAGCAGGAAATCGCACAAGTACTTGACCGCGCTGACAATCTCCTCGCCCGTCGGCACAATCTCGCTGCTGGGCAGCAAGAAGCCGTAGCTGCCCGTGTCGCGCAGCTTGATCTGGTAGCTGTACTTGGCCTTGAGCTCGTGGTAGAACCAGTCCATGGCCGAGCCGCCGCCGGTCTCGATGCGGCGGGGTACCGCGCCGTCGCCGCTGCCGTCGCTGCCGCCGTCGCTGCCGCCGTCACTGCCGCTGCCGCCGCCGCCCCGGCCCATCACGCCCTCGCAGGCCGACGACACGCGGTACTGCTCGCCAGACGACAGCCGGATGGCCTTGGCGATGCCGGCGGCCAGCTCCTCGAGGTTCTCCAGGTTGGGCGGGTCGGCGCGGCACGAGTAGGAAAAGGGAAAGAGGATCTGCTGCGAGTAGGCGTGCAGGTCGACAAAGGCGACAAAGTCGACGCCGTTGCGCAGCGTCTCGTTGCGCGCCCAGGCCGACAGCGAGCGCGCCTCCACGGCCTGGAAGGCGGCCTCGCCGCCGTACGTCTCGGCGCACGGCTCGACGTGCGCGTTGTGGTCCCAGGCGTAGCCAAAGGCGTGGTCCAGGTCGAGGCCGCGGCAGTAGCGGAAGGCCGTGCCCTGCCGCGTCTTGCGCCACAGCCGGTCCGCGTGCCACGTGTACTCGTAGCCGTCCGGGTTGACCACCGGCACCACCACCACGTCCAGCCGCTCCAGCAGCTTCGTAATCGCCCGCGACTTGCCGTAGCCCGCAATCAGCGACCACGCCACGTACGCCACGCTGCTCGTCGAGATCCACTCGCGCGCATGCAGCCCTCCCGTGATCAGAATCGTCTTTCGCGCCGCCGGCCCGGGCTGCTGCGGCCGCGCGCTGCTTCTTCTCGGCTTCGCGTCCCACTCGTCCCCATCATCATCATCATCATCGTCGTCGTCGTCGTCGTCGTCGTCGTCGGGCGCGCCGATGCGCAGGCCGACAATGCTCCGGCCCTCGGCCGACTGACCCACCTCGACCAGCGTCACAAACGGAAACATGGCGTCCAGCAGCTTCATCCACTGCACAATGACCGGCAGCGGCTGGTAGTCGCGGAAAAAAACATTGTCGACGCCGCCGCCCGGGGCCAAGACGGCCACTCTTTTTGCAGGTGCCGTGGCCGTGTCGAGGTCGCCCAGGCCCGTCAGAGAGTGCCGTGCGTCTCCGCCGCCGCCGCCGCCGCCGCCGCCAGCCGCAGACGGGTACGTCGCCAGCACCGCGGCGGCCAGGTCCGAGATCAGGGGCGTAAAGGCACGGTGCAGCGACGGCGGCAGCAGGGTCAGCAGCGACGCAATGTCCTCGGTGTCGAGCCGGATGTCCACGGTGCCCGAGTGGTTGTCAAAGGACCAGACGTCGAGGAAGAGACGGTCGGCCGCGGCGCCAAGTGCCGCCTCTTCGCTCGGGGTCGACACGTTGAACCGGATGACCGACTGCTTGGCGTAGCGCGCCGCCACCGCCCGCGCCGCCGCCCACGCCGAGTAGTGGTTTGCGCCGCCGCCACCCGGCTTCGACGGAGTGCCTGTCGGGGGCTTGCCAAAGACGAGCTCAACGGCCGAGTCGCGCAGCCAGGTGATCAGCGGGAAGCGAGACGGCGCCGCGCCATCGCGGCCAGGCTCGCGCCCACCAACGCGCACGCCCGACGCTGCCACAGCCGGCGCTGCGAGGGCGAGCAGGACGACGACGACGGCCGGCACGAAGACGAGACGCAAAAGGCAGAGCCTCATCTTTTTTGTTGGGGGGGCGCCGCGGGATGCTCGGCGGCGTCACGCCGCCGGAAACACGGGTTACAGGTTCAGGAGCCGGAAGATTGTGCCTGTCGGCGCGCCGTGGTCAGCCGAAAAAAAAGACACTTTCGGTCGGTGTTGCGCTGTGGTCGGCTGGGGGAATCGGCAGCGGTCGTGTCGTCGTTGTCCTTTTTTTTTTCCTCCTTCCGTTCTTCACGGCGGCTGCCTCTGGCAAAATGCGCGCTATCACTAGCGCACCGCCACAACGTCATCGCTGTGGCTGGTGCCGAACGCGCCGGCCTTTTTGCGCCGCTTTCACGTCCTTTGCCGACAACACCGGGAAACAGTACGCCAGGTAGTCTCGTCTCAATGGGCTCGAACATGGTTCCCAGGCATACCGCAAGCTTGCTGGCTATCCTGCCCAGACGATCTCCCCTTGTGGTCACCCCAACGACGAGGCCGGCATGGCTGAGCGGAGGACGAGGACCCCGGGTCCGGGCCTACTCGTCCGCGGCGCCCGGCGACGGCATTGCCACCGTTCCGCTGGCGTACGACTTGCACCAGCCGGCCAAGCCGGTGGCGGACCAGCGGACCAAGCCGATCCTGTTCCTGCACGGCTTCCTCGGGTCCAAGAAGAACAACCGGAGCATGAGCAGGTAAGTGGCTGTATTTTCTTCTTCTTCTTCTTTTTCTTCTTCTCTTCTTCTATTAGTATTTTTTTGCTCAATCATGCTAACTGCAACAGAGTGTTGGCACGCGACCTCGGCCGCTACGTCTATGCCCTGGTGCGTCTGTTGGAAAAGGGGCCGGCCCGACCGGGACAGAGCTGACCGGATGGCCGTAGGACCTGCGCAATCACGGGGACTCGCCCCATATAGATCGCCATGACTACCTGTCCATGGCCGCCGATGTCACGGCCTTTATCCGCGAGCACAAGCTCACGGAGACGACCATAATCGGGCACTCCATGTAGGGAAGACCACCACCCGGAAAAGAATGAAAAGAAAACAACATGTCGAGACGGCACAGGAACCCACCATCTCACACCGAAACAGGGGCGCAAAAACCGCCATGACGCTGGCCCTGCAGTCGCCCGAGCTGCTGGCCGACGTGGTGCCCGTCGACAACGCCCCCGTCGATGCCACGCTCGGCGGCGACTTTGGCCGCTACCTCCGGGGCTTCAGCGAGATCGACGCGGCGCACGTCACCCGCCAGGCCGACGCCGACAAGATCCTGCAAAAGTACGAGCCCAACCTGGTCGTCCGCCAGTTCTTGCTCGGCAACATACACCGTGTCAGTCTGTCCGCGTTGAACGCCGCCAGCGGTGGTGCCGTCGCTGCCGCCGCCGCCGCCTCGGAGAGCCATGGCTCGGGCCCGGCGCTCGACATCTTGGGCCACCGCCGCTCCAGCCCCACGAGCGGCCACGCAGCAGAAGCAGAAGCACACGGCGCGGGCGGCCACAAGGGCGGCCAGTCCTCCGTCGTCCTGCAGGCCCGGGTCCCCGTCGACACGCTGGCCCGGGCGCTCGGCCACATGGGCGATTTCCCCTACAAAGACCCCAAGGCGCGGCGCTTTGTCAAGCCGGCCCTGTTTGTCCGCGGCACGGACAGCAAGTACGTGCCGGACGAGTCGCTGCCCGTCATTGGAGAGTTCTTCCCGCGCTTTGAGCTCGTCGACATCAAGGCCGGCCACTGGGTCATCTCCGAGAACCCCGAGGCCTTCCGCCAAGGTGCGTCCTTGTTTTCCTTGTTCAGCGTTTCCTGTTCTTGTCTGTGTCCCGCGCGCTGACAAGGTGCACAGCCGTCGTGCAGTTCTTGTCGCCCAAAGAGTGAGAAGCGGAGTCAATTTGCCGTTATCGTAGACTGTATATGCCACGTAGGCGAACAAGAAAAACCCTAGATAGAACAGCCCCCTTGGGCCAACCTTTAGAGCAATGATAGAAGCAAACGGAACAGCCAGCACAATGACATGACCACCCGACAAGCGCAGTAGGGTGCCGTGGACGCAAACACGATCAGCATGCGCAGCCGGGTATGTAGCCGCCGCCGCCGCCGCCACCGCCGCCGCCGCCGCCGGTGTACAGGCTTACCGTGCCGGCGCCCGGCCGCTGCGCGCCTGCGGCCGCCGCGCCCGACGCGACGATGCGGTCGATCAGCGCGACAAAGAGCTCCCGCACGTTTTCGCCGGTGCGCGCGCTCGTCTCAAAGAAGAGGGGGTCGTCGCCGGCGCCGTCGCCGGCATCCTCGGCGTACTTGCGCGCCAGATCCTGGCCCTCCTCGAACGAGACGGCCCGGTTCGCGGCAGCGCGGTCGAGCTTGGCGCCGACGAGGCAGTACTGGCAGCGCAGAGAGGGGGCAGAGGCGGCGGCGGCGGCGGAGGAGGACGAGGCCGACGCTGGCACAAGGGCCGTCGGCATCGTGTTGGCCTCGGCCTCGGCAAACCAGGCGTCCATGCGGTCAAAGGTGGCGCGGTTGGTGAGATCATAGACAAAGACGATGCCGTGCGCACCGCGGTAGTAGCTGGTCGACAGCGTGCGGAAGCGCTCCTGGCCGGCCTGGATGCAAAAGGGGGGTCAGCAGCGTCTACCTACCTCTTGGGGGGGGGGGGGAGGCACGTACAGTGTCCAGCAGAGTGACGCGGTATGTCTTGCCGTGGACCGAGAGCCGTTTCACCTGGGCCGGGGCGTCAGTCACGCCGCCACAACAGCACGCAGCCACGCAGAAAGAGGCTCGCTGTTACCCGATAGTCAATGCCAATGGTGGCAGAGGCATCGTTGGGATCAAAGTCGCCGTCGCAGTATCGCTTGAGCACTGCGGAAGCGTCAGCATACGGGACCACGACTCTGGAAGAACGGGTATGGGAACAAGAAACAAGAACGGGAAACGAGAATAAGAAACAAGAACAAGAACGGAAACGGAACAGGAAACGAGATCAAGAAACAAGAACAAGAACGGAAAGGCCTGACACGCGGATTTGCCCACGTTGGACGGCCCGATAATGAGGATCTTGAGAGCCGGATCCGCGCTTTGGGCCATTTTGGGTGGTGGGGGCGGCACGGCGATGCCACTGGAGGAAAAATCGCGCGATAATGCGGTCGCAGCCTTGCTTCAGACGAGGCAGCGCATGCAAAAGGTGGTGGTGAGAAGGCAGGTTGGAGGCTGTACGGGTCCGGCTTGGAGAGAGCGGCTCGTTGATTGGCCGGCCATGGAGTTATCATGAACTGCCGACCGGCTGACTACGAGAACGCAGGACGCGGGCGTTCGTTCCCAGCCGCCAGAGCTTTTTGTACTTTAAGTCTCATTTCGTTTCAAGGTAGTTTTATCTTCTTTTTTGCAACATTGCTGTTTTCTGTCCACCCACTTGCCTTTCAGTGGCAGCAAGGACAAAAAATATACAAACGCCCATTCTTTCCGTCGTCGCCAGCCTTTTTCACTTTTCCCCCCATAAGAAAAGCCAAGCCAAAGCCCCATACAAACGCACACACTTGGAATCTGTGCCTTGTGTCGTTTCTGGTCGCGCCAACACTTTCGTTCCGTACATGGGTTTGTCCCTTGACAACGCCCAGCCTCGCTGCCGGGCCTGCCCCTCCCCCCCCCCCTCCCCCTTCTTTTCTCCCCCTTGTCCTCTGATCGCCTGGCCTGCCGTTTATACCTCCTCCAGGACGACCTCCTTGAACTCCCGCTCGACCTTCTGGCCGTCCTCGCCGCCGCCGGACTCGCCGTGCAGGGCCAGGAGCGCGCCCAGGTCGAACTTGGGCTGCTTGAGCAGCTTGACCTTGCGGATGTGGACCTGGACAAGAAGTTAGCAACAGGCCAGAGATCAGGCGAAACGACAAACCAAAAAAAGAGAAAAAAGAGGAAAAAAAAGAAAAAAAAGAAGAAAAAAAAAACGCACGTTCTGCAGGGGGTAGATGCCCTGGGTGGACTTCTCAATCTCGCGGCCAATGACCTCGGGGATCAGCTTGGCGGTCAGCTGCTGCAGGGTGCAGCTCGAGGCCTCGCGCTGGATGATCTCGGTCATCTTTCTCCGGATGGCGCGGATCTGGGAGCTGGCGGCGTAGGTCGTCTTCTTGATCTGGTTGGGGCGGCGCTTGGTAAAGGCAATGGCAAACAGGCGCAGCAGGTAGTCGTCCGTGGTCTTGACCGTGATGTTGGCCTCGATGAGCGACTGCCACTTGCGCACCAGCGACCGCAGCTTGTCAGAGGTAAAGTCCAGCCCGTGGAAGTTGGTCAGGCAGTTCTTGCCCTGGACCTCGTCCACCCGGAGCTTGATCTTGCGGAACGAGTGCTCCTCGTCCTTTTGCAGGTCGGCCAGCGAGACCTCCACGATCCGGCCCTTGAGCGCGTCGTTGGCGTTCTTCAGACCCGTCGTCCGGTTGACCAGGGTCTTGCCGACACTAGAGAAAGAGTATGGTTAGAACATATTGTAGATCCGGCCGGTCGTCTTGTTGGGGTCTTCTCTTACTCCCGGTGGGCAAAGGTGGTAGGGGCCTATGAAGAAAAAAGCGTTAGCTGGTCCCCTCGCCGTTTTTGCGTGTTCGTCGTCTGGAGAAGACCAACCTTGATGCCGAACCAGTCCTTGCGGGTAAAGGGGTCGACGGTCTTCTTCTTGAGGCCCTTCTTGCCCTTGGACAATCTCTTGTTCCTGTTGAGCACGCCTCGTTAGCCATCCGCTCTTCTGCTGTGTCGCATGTGCGTGCCCCGTCTCCCCCATCTGCGGTCTCGATTTGTGTGTGTGTTTGGGCACATGCTGGTTCTCGAGCTAGAACCCCCCCCTCCTTCCAGTTCGACGCCGCGACAAGAGCAAAAGGAATCTGGGTCGCATACTTTCCAACCGCCATCTTTGCCGACTGTTGTGCCTAGTCTTGGGATGAACAATGGTGATGGTGGAGGTTGCGGTGCGTTGTTGCGAGAATGGTGCAAGGAGATACTAAAAAATATTCCACCCAAAAAATTTCGAGTAGTCCTTCTTCCCACAAACCAGCGAGGGGAGGGCTGCTAATGGGATTTTGGCGGTCGGTGTGTAATCTTGTGGGCGAAATTGTGTTGGCGGTCAAGAGGGCACAGAGTGGACACGGCAGAATCTGGCCCGAGACCTTGATTGGTCTGCGTGGTATTAGGGCTTTTGCGAGTTGGGTCACGTGCTGCATGGTGATTCGCGGGCGCTTCTGGAGACGACAGTACTCTGTACGCACTCGTGGCGAAGTTCTTCCGGATCACTCTCCTCCCGTAAGACTCTGGGACTCGTCTTACAGCTGAGCACGCAGGTTGTGCGTCGCACATGATGACCACTTTCCGATACTTGTGATCCTCGTAGACCCATGCAGACCCGGCACATCTTGGACAGGCTTGTTTTAGACTGGTCTTGTTTTATATCTGCATTGCCATTTCTATCTCAAACAAGAATCGAAACTATATCGTATAGGGGACATGCCAAGCATGCTGCAAATGTGTATGTCTCCATGTATTCCAATGGTGTCATAACATCAACGCCATATGCATTGCCTTTTCCAGGCCTCTCCAAGCCGGCCCACTCCTTCTAGACGGCAGCTGGATCGAGAGAGGGCAAGGCCAGTAAGCCTATTTCAGCCCGGCCACCTCCTCTCCCAACAAAAGAAAACTTCGCCTAAAGCCCGCACAGCTTTCCCCCCCCAAACCCGTAACTGGCCGACGAGCTGAAAAAAAAAATGCTGCTCATTGGCCATACCCTGCATCAACAGCACTCTGCAAGAAGAACGGCTGTGCCTCTCCATTCCTAGAACGGTCGTCTTTCGAGAGTGTGTTCGAAACGGAAAGAGGCAGCCCAAGTCTTTTGCGCGTTGCTGTTGATCCAAGACGGGTTGGCGGGTTGGTGCAGGCGGCGGTGGTCTTCCCCCGCTGCGCAGTATCTATACAAGAGTTTCCAGTTCGTGTTTGTTTACCAACACACGAATAGAGACCCAAAAAAAAGACAAAGACAAAAGGAAAAACATGGAAAAGTAGGTTATAAAACAGGGATATAAAGCAGGATTAAAAATCAATAGAAAACCGGGGTGAAGGAATCAGGATGAGGGAAAGAAAAATCAGCACACGCCAGCCGCTGTGTCAAAGGGAGAATTCCACCCCCCTAGGAGCACGCGTGGCATCCATGAACGCCGTTGTATGGAGTGAGTAGTAAAGTAGACTTTGGGGGTATTTGTGCTGGGCCGAAATGATGGTTGCGGTTGCAGATGCTTTTGTGGTCGTAAGTTCATAACGCTGGGGAAGGAAAAAAGGGTGTTGTTTGTCCACCCGGAAAGAGGGCTTTGTCGATCTAGGCCAGCTTGTCATTGTCGTCGTCCTCTTCTCTGTACTGGCCGTCAGCGTCCCAGGTGTCGAAGCTGGGGAAGCTAAAGTAGTTGGCAGAGTCTGCTGAGACGGTCAGTACAGGTGTGGTCTGGCTCGAGGGCCAAGTATGCGTGGACTGACAGGAGTAGCGCTGGTGCAGGTCATCCAGTGACCCCCGCGTGTCGGTCGAGGCGGGTGAAGAGCTGAGAACATCGGTATCCCGGCGGCAGTCGCCGCCGGAGGCGTTGCGGCCGAGACCGCTGCCGGAGCGGGCGGTGACGTTGACGCCGGCGGTAGGTGCTGAGGTGGCAGCGGCCGGGCCCCGGGAGGAGTCCCTCCGCTGCGTGAGACGGTCAAAGGCGGGGCCGATGGACGACACGGGCGAGGTGACACATGAGGAGAGATAGGCAACGTGGTGGAGCAGGTCCGTGGCACGGCTGTATGTGCTGCCGTGGCCGCTGCTGCTCACGCTGCTGCTGCTGCTGCAGTAGGTGCGGCTGCTCATGCCGCTCTCGCGAGGATGGGTGAGCGCGGCGAGGTTGGTGGTGGTGGTGGTGGTGATGGAAGGCTCGGTGGCCGAGGCCCGGAGCAGCCGTGGCCGTCGCTCGCCGGAGGCGCGAGAGGAGTCCCTTCGGTGGTGCATGGCCGCGTCGTCGGATCTTTTCGAGTCTGGCGCAATTCAAGGTTGTTGTGCGTGAGCGGGTGCCGGTGCGGTGTCGCTGTGAGTATGTGCTCGAGCCCGAAGCATGCACGAAAAAGAGGGCATAGGTGAGGGGCGCGTGAGTGGGTAAAGTCTCTCCAAGAAAAGCGAGGAAAGCAATAAGCAGGGGCGAGGAGTAAATTGTGTGCAGGAGAGATCCGGGGGAGGAGTTTCCCGAATATATATATGTATATATAATTGTTGATATGCCGGGGGTTCAGATCAAGTGATATTGGCAGAAATTGGTAGCAGATTACACAGGGTTGTCGAGTAATATATCTGAAGGAGAAGGCGAAAAGAAGACGAGGGAAGTTTTACGTATCAACCGGAGAGAGAGAGGGAGGGACAAATATAACCCATAGAAATCTATACGAAATAGGGCGAGGGATGTGCGCTTCGGAATGATGTGCTGGAAACGGGGGGGGGGGGGGGACGGTCTAGAAGGCTAATACGTGGAGGAGGATAAGCCCGGCCGTTTGGGCTGGCACAAGAAACAACACGAGAGCCAGGAACCCGCCGTGCATCGGCGGAACGGCTTTTGGGGGGGGGGGGGGGGTGTAGAGGCAGAATCCGAAAAAGGCAGCAAAAACGAGGGAAAAAAGGGGGTGAAGCGAAGGGGGGCGTGGAGACAAAAGGGGGCGAAAAGGATGAAATCCAACGGCCAGGGGGGGTAAGTTGAGTTGATAGTGTTGTTGTCAGATTAGAGCAAGAGTGCCTGACAAAGACTCTTTTATAACACACGAGCACAGCACAGCGTCCAGGTGGCCGCCACCGCCACTTGTCCGGCGGTCATTCGAGACCGGGTCTTGGTAGCATTTTTACAGGCCTCTGTTGGAGGGGGTTGGGCAAGGGGAGGAGGAGGGAGGAGGGGCACTGCAGACCGCCACAGCAGGAGCTGCCCTGCAAATGGGTCGCTGCTGCCCATGCTGGGTGCCGAGTGCAGAGTAATATACTCCGTATATATTGTGTGTTGAAATCTTACCAGACGCTGACAGTCTGGCAGAGGCCTCTGACCGCCCTGCCGCCCATCACCCCATCTCGATGTGCTGTCCCCGCCTAGCCGTTGGAGCGGACCCCAAGCCCGCTGGATTGGGCAGCACCCACACCCGCTGCGGAGTGTTCTTCTGCCGGCAAAGCGGGCTTTGTTGGCTTCCAAAGGCTGGCAAGTGCGGCAGAAAAAAAAGGCCCCTGGGCTGTGTTTGCGTGACGAGTACAAGTATGGAGCAGTGACACGGCCTGCCTGCCTACCGTATCCTTCTTTCTTCTCCTCGCTGTAACGCCCCCCCGAAGGATCCGAGTTTTCGCTCGCGCGTTCGCCCTCGGCTTCTGTTCGCCGGGCCTCCTTGGGCCTCCTTTTTCGCGGGTGTCTCTCTGCTTATTCGGCTTTGCCAACTCCAGGCGCTGGCCGGGCCACGTCTCCTCTTCTTCCCCGTAATATGGCCAACAGGCATGGGAGGTGAAAAGGAAATGAGCCGTCGGGTCGTCGGTCCTTTTTGCCTGCCAGCTTTCTGTTGGAGAAGGGAAAAAAAAAAAAGCGGTGATGACACACAACACAACACTCACACCGTAGCCAGAGGCAAGAATTGGGTACCTCTTCGTGGCGGCGCCTTGCCGCAAAACACAGGTACCTCGAGGGTATACCGCATTTTCCAACGTTGGCCCTTTTTTAAAAATGGGCCCCCGTTCTTTTTTAGGTTGGGCACAGATACATTGCGACTCCACCAAGCGGGGCGTGCAGAGCACCAAGAAGAGAAAGAAAGGGGGGCGTCCATGAACCAGAAGCCACGAGACACGCCGGGGGGCGGGCCAGCGACCCCTGGCGGAGAGGGAAAACAGAGAACAAGCGATGCGCGCCGCAGTGGAGCTGCCAGTCGCGCTGGCGTCTTGACTGCGTTATGAGTGTGAGTGTGGGTGTGAGTGTGAGTGTGTGTGTGCGGTGAGTGTGCGGTGGAGCGGCTTATTCTGCAGCCACTCACACAATGCCAACACTTTTTGGCTCTTCTGCCGACCGGCCATGATCACAAGCTGGGCCGAATCATCCCCCCCCTCCTCCCATCTCTCTTTGTGCGTTCTTTTTGCAGCCTACCGGTGAGCTGCCGGCCAGCCGCTTCAGGAGCCAATCAGCGGAGCCGGTTAGGGCTGGGGGAAAGAGAGAGAGAGAGAGAGAGAGAGACAGGGCTCTCGGTCTTCCTGGGATCAAGCGACAACAGCCCTGACAAGGTGGACAGCAAAGTGGGTATAGACAGGACATGGCCTGCCTCTCACGTGGGCGGCAGAGCGCGGAACCCGGACGAGTCCTGGCCCGGCTTTTTTTCTTTTTTCTTTTTTTTTATTTATTTATTTTTTCTTTTTTTCCTTTTTTTTCCTTTTTTTTTCTTTTTCTCTTCAAACAAGCGCATGATGCGAGTAGCGAGGCGCTGATACACGAAGCCGAGACGCCGCGGTCCCTGGCGAGAAACCGGTTTTGCGTCCCGATCGAGACGGCCAGAACCAGACAGACTCTGTGCTGCGTTACGAGTCGTCGTGATGGTTCGTACAAAGTACTCCGTATACAGAGTACGGAGTAACTTGCGCTGTGCCGATCACTGTTGGGGGAGATGCGTTTGCCGTACTCCGTAGTTGCAGCAGATGGCAGGCTCCAGGCTCGCTGATGCATTCTGATATCTGACAACAGACCCGACGCGCGTGCGCGCGCTCTCTCTCTCTGTCTTCCATACCCGAGCCCGAGCCGACGCCCCCGCACTTGGCTGGGGGGGGGGAAACTCGCGCTTTTCGGCTGAGGCCCTTTTCCCCCTATTCATTACAGAGGGGGGAGCCCTGGAAGATCTCAAACTTGCGCGTGACGGCAGCCAGATGCTCCGCCGCTGGCGGCGGTGGATCGATCGTCTGTGGGGGAAATGGCGGAAATTTATTGTACGGAGTATCTTGCAAAAAGTTACGGAGCACGGAGACGGCGAGACGAAAAAAGCGGCGAGACGTAAAAAGCGGCGAGACGAAAACAGCGGCGAGACGAGAAACACAGGGGGGGGGGCAAAGTTCCTTCTCCTCATTTTATCAGGATGAGCGTCTCATTTGACAAGGCGGGATCCACAAATCACTCCTTTACACGGGGGGGGGGGATGAAGAGAATGCATATCGCGACTCTGCCGCCTTTTCCCGACAGGAAAACGGAAACCAGGCCGCCCAACGTACGAGTAAGTAAGATACGTTTGGCGGCCTGCTGATCAAGAGGGCTAGACCGTCCGGCGTGGAGGCCTACGCCGGAGTTTTTGGCCGAATCTCAATATTTCTCGCCATGGAAGAGGTTGCACTTTCCTCTCACGGCGTCTGCTCTCAGGGTCTACATACATGCACCCCACCAAAAAAGGCTCTCCAGTCAGACACGCCATCCCACACACAACCCCCCCCTAAACCAAGACGGAAACAGCTGCAGCCGTGCCTTAGTGGTCGATGCTGTGGGAGTCACGTCAGTCATCTGAAATCGCGCACGTCTTCTGCCGCTCATGGGACGGAAAAAAAAAAAACAGAAAAGAAAATGCACGAGGAATGCACGAGGAATGCACGAGGAATGCACGAAGGGGGGAGGGGGGGGGGGTCCACGCAGCTGCTTACTCTTCCCACGTACGGCCCTGCACGGCCGCGAGCTCTTCGTCCGTCATGCGGTGGCCCGTAGTGAAGTAGCCTGCAGTGTAAAGAGATCAGTGATCAGAAGAGGGTCCTAAGGAGGAGCAGCACGCAGACGTACCGGCGTTGATCTTGGCATCAATCTCCACTCTCGAGTCGGCTGGAATCCATTCTTCAGGAAGCTCGACGCGCTCGTGAATGGGGATACTAGAAAGAGGGGGGGGTCCGGTTAGTGACGACCGTTTCCGAGCCCAACCAGAGACGGAAATCAATGCAACCCGTCTTTTTTTCTCATGGAGGGGGGACCGATGAGAGCAGAACATACCCTTGGCCGACAATGGCATCGTATTTCATGCTGTTTTCCGCGTTAGCCACAGAAGACGGCAAGCTATCACGCAAAGACGACGGCAAGCTGTCACGCAAAGACGACGGCAAGCTGTCACGCAAAGAAGACGGCAAACGATATCACGCCGGGATGAAAAATGTCACGCGCTGATGACTGCGAAAAAAAGGGCAACACGCACTTGCTCATGCTTAGCATGCGGTCGATCTTGGTGATGCCCAGCCAGTGCAGAATGTCCGGCATCAGCGCCTGGAAGCGCATGTCCTTGACACCGGCCACGTTTTCGGTGCGCTTAAAGTAGTCCGAGGCGCGGTCCTCGCCTCGCTTGCGGGCGTTGTACACCACTGTTTGGCAACTCGGTTAGCAGGCACAGGGGAACAAGAGCTGGAGAGAGCTCGTACGGTACTGTTAAACGATGTCAGCGTGATTCCATTCAGAGCCAGAGCCAGCAACCAGCGCTCGCCATCTCCCCCTCCCGGGAACTCACTTTGGTCACTTCGCCGAGCGCGCGGCCTTCCTTGCGGAAGTAGATGACAACACCGCTGCCGCCGCGCTGAGCCTCCTTGACGGCTTCCTCGATGCCGTAGATCAGGTACGGCCGGCAGGTGCAGATGTCGGAGCCGAAGACGTCGCTCCCGTTGCACTATCGCCTGGAGTCAGGGACCCGGACGGACGGAACGAAACGGGACCGAAATGGGACAGGACGGGACGATAAAACGTCCAGGAAGAAACAGCCTACCTCGTCGTGTACGCGCAGGGCCAGCTTGGAGTTCGGGTCCGACATCTTGGCCGGGTCGCCGAAGCAGTACACCGTGAGGCCGCCTGCAGACAAGGTCAGCCCATGCTGCCCCAATCTCTCTGGCCATGGGCAAGCCGTGACCTACCAATCGGCGGCAGGAAAAGCTTGATATCACCGCGGGTGATCAGCTATATGGGCGCCGACGTCGGTTAGCTTGTGGCTGTCTGTCGTCTTGGGCGTTTCCAGCAGGTCAGAGCATCCATAGGATAGGGAAGCACACCCACCTCGGGATAGCTGCCGCCGGTGTTTTCAAAAAGAGATCTCCGGAGCGTGCCCTCGTCTGGCACAGGAAAGAAGGGAAAGAAAGGTCAGCAACAGTTAGAACACACAAACAAAGCGAGGGAGGGGCCAGCAGCACGCACCGATGCCAAAGCGCTCAGCCACGCCGGGCAAGTACCAGACCTAGATAGACAGACGACGCGCGTTACTATGGCGGAATACTTTTCCTCTTTCGTCCCCGGCCACGGCCACACTTACGGGCTCGACGGCAAACTTGGTCACGGCCAGCTCTCCAGTCTTGTTGAGGCAGACTTTGCCGTCGGGGACCCTGCAACGAACACGATATCAGCCCGGCACGGCAGTCGGACGGGCAAGGGGGCCAAAGCAACGTACAGGCGGCCGCTGCGGACGCTTTCTTCGAGCTCGGGCAGCTGGGAGTGTCAGTCAGCCAAGTCCGTCAAGATCGGGGTGGGCGTGAAAGGTCGAGTATCAAACCTTCATGTGAGCCTTGGTAACGGCAATCGTCGGCCGGATGTCCACTGCCAGCGCGTCTCAGTCCTGCCAGTCTTGCCACACAAGCACGGGAGAAGGCCGGCCTTTTACACGGTCACGGGAGAAGGGGCCACGCACCGTTTTCCTTCTCGATAATGTCCTTGAACAGAGTCGGCGCCAGGTGGCCCCAGGGGTCCATGGCAACAATCTTTTTCTTGTCGTACCACTGAGGAAAGGGGCCGATTTGAGCGGCCGGCTCGGTATTGGTAAAGTCGGGCCTATCGATCAGCCGTGTTGACGGGAGGTAAACAAGAGGAGAGGGGGGGGACAATTCAAAAGAGGGGAGATCAAAAGAGGGGAGATGAAAGAACGTACCTGTGGTCAGCCTTGAGCTGCTGGCTCGCGACGGCGAGAGCATAGTAGATGGAGTAGGAGCCGCCGTGTGCTAGAGGCCGAGTCAGTCGCCGATCCGGGCCGGGGACGCCGGCCGCCGGCCGATGCAAGTCTGCTGCTCACCTCCGATAGCTGCACTGTCAGCAAGGCACTTTCTCTCAACGGCTCCGTTCAGGCCGACTTACCATTCCGCCGGCGGATTGTAGCCGGGGCACGGGAGACCGTGATGGGGCCGCGCTCGTGGGGGTCCTCGGCTCCCCAGTTCATCGGCAGCGGGTTGATGCCGATCTGCTTCGGGTAGGTTCTGTGCGAGGTTAGCAAAGCAGTTCAGGCGTAAATACATTGATAACGTGAATGCACGGAAACATGAGAACATGATACAAAACACAGACACAACACAGAAAACACAGACACAACACAGACAACACAAACACAACACAAACAACCACAAACAACCACAAACAAACACAAACAACCACAAACAACCACAAATACAAACACAAAACACAACACGGAAGCTTAACAGGCGGGCTGGCCTACGTCAGGATAATGCGCGACGACATGGTCGACTTGGGGCTCAACGACGCGGGCGGCGGGCTGCCAGCCAGGTCGTCGGCGGGAGCTACGGACGCCGGCGCTGCAGAGCTGCCCGGGATCGGGACCGGGGCCGCCAGAGGCGACGGGCCGAGGGCGGACGTGGCGGCTGAGGCGGTGGCGGCCGTCTTGGCGGTCTCGGCGCCGCGGGCGTGCTTGATAATGTCCAGCAGCTCGGCCTGGGTGAGTTCGATGTGCTTCAGCATGTCTACGACGCTGGCCAGGTCGGCAGAGGCAGAGGTCCCGTCGGAGGCCATGGCGGGCGATATACGGCCAGGCGTGATGGAGGAGGAGGGGTCGAGGGATAAGAGAGGATGACGGAGGGATAACAGAGGGGACAATAAGATGGGCAATAGAGGGACAAGAAGATGGACAATAAGGGACAAGAAGATGGACAATAGAGGGACAAGAAACAAGGATGGCAGAGAAGAGGGATAGGGCGAGAAAGAGACGCAAAGATGGAGGGCAGAATGGCACACAAAAGTGGCAGAGAGAACAAGGGAGAAAGCCCAAAGACCAAGGCCCAACGGCGCTGTTATATAGCAAGCGCTGCAGCCAGACGCCAGCGGCCGGGGGTCAGGCACAGCAGCAGATAACAAGGGGGCGGCAGCGGACGGGGTCCCCGGCGTGGCTCGGAGGCCAGGCCAGGCGCAAGATACGGTGAGGAACGCGCTGGCTTGGGCACTGTATCAGCTGTATCTGCAGCAGGGCAGGCCGCCGATAGCTTGGCCGCGTCTGACGTAAATCGAGGGGGACGGGAAGTAGCCTACAACGCTCTTGCCCTGTCTGCGTCCCGTGTCCCTCGCGCCTTCTCTTTGCTGCTCCGGTTGCGCAGGCTCCAAGGCGCTTGATTGTGCGAGCAAGACACTCGCTTCCTGCCCGCAAGAAAAAAAGGCCTGCGTAATGCAAACCCAGTTGGCCGTGGGCTGTGAGATAGCTATCGAAGATGAGCTAGCGCCCCTCCTCTCCCGTATCACGCGGGCGCATAGCGACTCCGTAACTCGGGTGGGGCCTGTGACGCCACACGTATGCGTACTTGCAATGGCGCCGGTTCCTCACCGCCTGCGCTTTCCAGCCGCCCGGCCCTTTCTGCCAGCCGGCAAGGCAGGGGGCAAAAAGCCCTTGTCCAGCTTCGCGCGCCTTTGCCGACGCGACGACACCCCCCCCCCCCCCAAGTGACCACAACAGTTGGACCGCCGCCCATATCGGCAAAGAGGAGATTCTCGAGCGCTGCTTGTTCTGCGCGTGTGTCTACGCCGCCCGTCTTTCTCTTGCCCTCTTTTGCTGCTGCGCCGCGTCGAGATGGGGAAGCGCAAGAAGAGCTCGCGCAAGCCGAACGGACCCAAAAAGGTATCTCCATACCCGGCCGGAGCGCCTGTGCGCGCCGGCGCGGTGCAGCGCATCGGTTTGATAAAGGGCGGATCGCTAATTGTGCGTTGTGGTAGTCCGAGGGCTTGCCGACCACGTTCACCTGTCTGTTCTGCAACCACGAAAAGTCTGTCACTGTCAGGCTCGAGAAGAAGAATGGCGTCGGCCACCTGGAGTGCAAAGTGTGCGGCCAGAGGTTCCAGTGCGGCATCAATTGTACGTCCTTGGCTCCAGAGGGTGTGGAAGAGGGGGGGAGGTGAGGGTAGGGTAGAAGCGTTGCTAACCCTGACAGACCTGTCGGCGGCCGTCGACGTCTACGGCGAGTGGGTGGACGCAGCAGGTTCGTGTCGCCTCCCATTCCTGTTAGCGTCGTGTTGTCGAACTGACCTAATTTGTACAGACTCGGTGGCCAAGACGGAGGGCGATCGGGGTGAAGACGACGATCTGCTGGGCCGGCCGGACCTGAGCCGCTTCGCATCGAGTCGCGGCGGCGCCGGAAACGCGGCGCGGCGCGCAGGCGGCGACGACGGCGACGACGACGACGGCGGCGACCGGCGATACGAAGGCGAGGGCATCGTGGGCGACGACGACTTTGACTGAGAGGAGCCGTGTGTCTTGTATCTTTTTTTTTCTCTTTTTTTTTTCTCTCTTTTTTTTTTCTTTTGCTGTTTTACGCTTGACTTGGGCGACACGCAGCTGCAGCGAGAGACAGGCAAGGTGGCCCCGGCGGGACGTTTTGTCTATTGTTCTCCGACGGTTAAAAGCATCTACAGGACCATATGGGCTCGCTGAGGCAAAGGCGGACCACAGCCAAAAGGCGCAAAGCTGCAGAGGAGAGAGAGGACAAAGGGGGGGAGGCGGGACTGGAGTGAAGGAGGCGGCGCCACATCATCCTGGCAAAGTCGCAAGAGGCTCGCCATGGTTCCCGCACATTCCCCTGCCTGGCGCGGGAGTGAGGGCGTGCTGTAGGCAGGCGTATATCATATGGTGTAGTATCGATCACCAAAGTCACCCAGGCCCGGGACAATGTAACTGTGCTGTTAGAAAGGGAGGCCAGAAGAGCAAATAGAGAGATGCAAGAGATCGGAAAGGAGAGAAAGAGACGCACTTCTTCGCGTCGAGGCCCTCGTCGACAAAGGCGGTGACGACGCGCAGCTTGGGAAACTTGTCGGCAAACTTGCGGATGCCCTCGGGGCTGCTGATGAGGTTGAGGAACAGGATGCGCTCCTCGGGCACGCCGCGGGACATGAGCACGTCGGCGGCCATGGTGGCGGAGCCGCCGGTGGCAAACATGGGGTCCAGCAGCAGCACCCAGCGGTCGGCAATGTCCTCGGGCAGCTTGTCGTAAAAGAGCTTGGGCTGGGCCGTCTCCTCGTCGCGCTGGATGAGGATCTTGCCGATGCGCACCGACCGGCAGCAGTCGCGCAGGCCCTGCTCCATGGCCTCGCCCGCCCGCATGATGGACACGCCGCAGATCTTGCCCTCGAACTGCAGGCCCGCGTACGCCTGGCCCGTCGGCGTCGTCACCGTGCGCTCCACCGTCGGCAGGTGGTTCAGGCCCTCCTCGACCAGCAGGCGGATGATGCGGTTGGAGTAGAAGATGAAGTCGCCGCGGTCCGTGCTCTTGTCGCGGATCATGCTGGCCGGCGTCAGCGGCGGGAAAAACACATGACTGAAAACAGAAGAAACAGAAACAGAAGAAACAGAACGGCACTCACGAGAGCAGCGCGATGAGCTGCGGCGTCTGCGGCAGCACGGTGACCGAGTCAAAGGACACCGGCGTCGACACCGTGGCCGTCGGCTTGGCCTCCCGATAGGTAGGGCCCACGCTCTGCGTCGGTGCCGCCGGCTTGGACGCCATGGGTGCGTTGGGAGGGCTGAAGAAGCTGCTGAAAAGCGGTCGGTCGGGGAGGGCCGAGAAAGGAGGGGAAAAAAACCACGAAAAAAAAAAGGGCGTCCGGGAAGCGGCAGAGCTGTTGGAGGCGCAGATGTTGGTGCGGGCCTGTTTAGGGTTTCTCTATCTCGCCGGTCGGCTGACCTATTTATCGCAGCGCTGTCGAATCCTACTTGATGCCAAGACTCGAGGAAGGGGCCGCAATCCCCACGTCTTCTATCTTGGCCGCAGATTTCATAATGCTAATGTGATGATAGCAAAGCGATTGGCCGCAGCGATAGCCCCGGGCTTTTAGTGGCCTAGGGCCGCCACAAGAGCTTGTGCCTGCGGCGAGGAAGGTGCCACCAGCGGTCTTTATCGTTATCTGCAGGCGGGGTCTGGAAGGAGGGGGGGCGACATTTCACACTCGTCCACTGATTACGTATACAAAGTACGATGTAGTTGCACGCACGAGTCTGTATATACTTGAACTTGCACGAGTCTGTATATACTGAACGAGGCAGACTCTCGGGCGATCTGCTACATGCAGTAGATGTGCTTGGTAGACATGCGTCTTCTTACGTTGTAAAAAAGAAAAAAAAAAGATCCCACATATCTTCTTACTAATATGTCGTAGCTTCAGCCTTGCCGATATCACGTGACCATGCGTGATCAGCAACGCGACCTACGGAAGCCATCTTCTGATCCCCCCCCGAAACAGCAGCAACACACACCAGCACGCACGACTCTGGGACGCGCCGTGTGATCCTGGGCCATGACGCTGCCGCCGGTGCTGCCCAATCCGGGCAACTTTCTGGGTGTGGCCCTGGTGGTCAACCGAAACCGAGACGGGCCGCGCTTTGTGTTCCACTACCCAGGGCGGATCCTCGCGCCGGCGGATCCGTCGCGGGGCGAGTTTGGCGGCGCGGAGCAGGCGGACGAGGACGACGACATCTGGGCGGATGCGGTGGCGCGCGAGCTGGCGCTGGACAGCACGGGGGAGCTGATGCCGAGCACGGGGGAGCTGGCGCGGTGGAACTACGACGACCACCTGGTGACGGACAACGGCATCCAGTTTGTGCCGTGGGAGTACGTGGCCGGGCTGCCGACCAAGGCGCTGGAGGGCATGCTGACGCCGTCGCGGGCCTTTCACAAGAAGCGCTTCCAGATCACGCTGGACACGGTGTGCTACGTGGCCTGCCCCATCCACGTGCCGGCCAGCGGCTTCTGGGGCCGCGACCGCGGCCGCAAGAGCGGCAAGAAAAAGGCACAGCAGGCACAGTCGACAGCAGCAGCATCAGCAGCGGCGGCGGCGGGGACAACGGCGGCGGCAGACGGCGCGGGCGCGGGAGCAGGCGCGGGAGCAGGCGCGGGCGCGGACGAGGCGGGCGACGACAAGGAAGACAAGGCCAGCTCGATGACCATGTTCAGCCTGGTCTTTCTCTTCAGCCCGCAGCGGCACGAGGCCAACGACCTGCTGGACGTCATGTACACGCACGTGATCCGCGAGGTCAACAAGGTGTACAAGTACTGTCAGGAGAGCGGCGACTTTGTGTGGCAGGAGTGCAAGCGGATGCTGCAGCTCAAGGACCGGGCGCGCGAGCACAGTGGGTTTTTTGCGGCCCTTCCCCCGGACACGGGCAGCAGCAGCAGCAGCAGGAGGGGGCGGCGCGGCTGACGAGAGACAGGAACCAAGATGAGCGTGCTGTGGGAGGAGATCCTGGGCAAGTCGTCGCTGGCGGCGTCGATGCGGCATGTGTACGAGGCCATCAGCCGCAACCGGATCGCGGTGCTGGAGCTGAGCCTGCGCGGCAAGGGCTCGGTGGCGCACTCGGTGCAGATCCCGATGCCCTTTCACGTGGCCGACCTGCTGCCGCCGAGCGTCAAGGCGGCGCGGGGGCTCTGGCTGACGACGGCCAGCGCGGTGGCCAACTACGAGGCCGTCGGCGGCCTGGCCGCCTTTGACAAGTGCTTTGCGCTGCTGCTGACCGACGACGACGACGAGCGCATCGTGGCCGAGCTGCAGGCCCGCGGCGACAAGGCCGCCACCGCCATGATTGAGCTGGTCCGGGCCGCCAAGCCCACGCTTTCGTGAGTCTTTTTTCTTTTCTTTCCTTTCTTGTTCCCTTCTCTCTTCCCTTGAAAGCCCCCTAACAGACAGGTTCCACCAAGTTGCGCAGCTGCCCGAGACCATGCTCACGATCCAGCAAGTGCGGGCCTATGCGCAGCATTTCATCTACTGGCGGCGGGCCATGGCGGTGCCGCCGATCCATGCGCGCGACGTCTACGTGCTCTCGCCCAACTGCGACATGCGCAACCTGGCCCGCGCCACGGCCCATTTTGCCCGCACGTTCCCCTTTGCGCCGCCGCTGCCCGAGCTGCTGGCCGGGCTGTCGGTGGCGCCGCGCCCCTACAAGTCCTTCTGCCCCTCCAAGAGCCTCCGGCCGGCCTACCTGCGCATCCTGGCCTGGCTCATCCGCGGCGGGTGGGTGTGCCAGCTCTGTTCGTTTGCCTACGTCGTGGTGTGGCCCGAGGTGCAGTACGAGGTGGAGTACGCGCTCGAGGCCGAGGAGCTGGCCCATATCAAGAGCAGGCAGCAGCAGCGCGAGCAGCGGCGGCGGCAGCGTCACCGAGGCAGGGGCGGCGACGGCCAAGCAGCGCAAGCCGAGGCGGCGACGGCGGCGACGACAACGACGACGGCGGCGACGACGACAACGGGTCGGCGGCGGCAGCAGTCGTCGCTCGACGGATCGGAGAGCGAAAAGATGAGCGACGAGGAGGACGTCGACAGCGGCGACGGCGACGGCGACGGCGACGGCGACGGCGACGGCGACGACGACGACGACGATGCCGGCCTCGAAAGAGTGTCGTCGCCGCCACTGTCAGACTCGTTGTTGTCGCTGTCGTCGTCGGCGTCCACCTTTGTTCCTTTGGGGGCAGCGGCGGCGACGGCGACGGCGACAGCGACAGCAGCCCCCACCGCCTCGGCCACGGACGGCGCCGAGGCCGAGACGCCGCGTCCGCAGCCGTCGGCGGCAGAGAACGCGGCCGAGAGAGCGCGGCGGCAGCGGCTGGCCGAGAAGGCGGCGCACAGCCTGGCGGAGCGGGCGACGGCACACGCGCGCAAGCCGGCGCCGACGCACACGGACCACCCGTCGGTCAACGACGCCGCGCACCTGGCCGGGATGCTGCCGTACGTGATCCTCGACGCCAGCAAGCCGGCCGGCCGCGACAGCCTCTACCTGAGCGCCATTGAGCGGCGCCTGCGGGCCGCCCGCGCGACGCCGCCACCCGCGAGCAAGAAAGAGACCGAAGGCGGCGGCGGCGGACACAGCAGCAGCAGCCGGGCGGCCCGGGCGGGCCGGGCGCGGGGCGGCGACGAGATCCTGCTGTGGAACGGGCGCGTGGCCGACCAGTGGCCGGTGTTTTGCAAGTACTTTAACGGGCGCTCGGCGCTGGAACGCGTTGCGCTGCTGCAGGACATGAAGCGCAAGGACGTGTGGAATCTGCTGTCGGCCATGAGCGAGTACCTGTTGTGTGTGCGGCATTGGTGAGAAGGGGCGAAGACGAGGTGGTGGTGAAGCGGACAGAGGAGGGCGGCATGGGTGACAAGGGCACGCGGCTTGAGATGGAGATGTATTGCAAACTATATGAACCCTCCCGGTCCCTGAAACACGCGGTACGCCTCTGCTCCTAACCAACCCTGGGCCCGAGGTCCGAGAAAACAGACGACAGTATATATCTAGGAATATGAATGGAAGAAAGAAAAGATCATTGCAGGAACATGGAACGTAGAGAAAAGGCAAACGAACTGGAGAGTAAACAGTGGAAGGCGAAATGGAAGAGTAATAAATGGCAAACGAAATGGAAGAGTAAATAGAGGCAAACGAACTGGAAGAGTAAATAAATTCAAACGAACTGGAAGAGGAAATAGAGGCAACCGAAATGGAAGCGTAAATGGCAAACGAAATGGGAGAACCAGGGAAATGACAGAACAAACACCGTTCCCACTCCCGCTCAGACACGACGTACAGGAAACATGCAATAATTAGGAAGCAGAGAAACAACCAGTGCTACAGGGCGAGAGCCAGCCACGCAAGCCCGGCCGAGGCAGCCAGGCCAGCGACGCAGGCGGCGGGCAAACGGCGGCGGCGGGCAAACGACGGGTGAATAGAAGAGAAGCACGCAACAGAACCCAAACCCAGGGAGCACCACCTGACACCAGGACAGGCTGCCCACGGCAGACAAGACGTAGCAGGACAAGACCGGAGGGCAAGCGGTGTAAAAAGAGAAAAGAGAAAAAAGGAGAAGAAGAAAGGAAGAAGAAAAGAGAAAAAAAGAAGGAAAACAAAACAAAACACAACACCAGTCGCGCCACTATGACAAGTCCATAAACTCGTCCTCTTCGCGCAGCTCCATGTCGGCGCCGACGTCGTCGTCGGCGAAAAAGTCGTGCTGGTCGGCGAGGTCGTGGTAGAGGGCGGTGCGGGCGGCGGCGGCGGCGTCGTCGTCGTCGGGGCCGAGCAGATGCAGCTGGGAGAGGGGGCGGTCGGGCGGGCCGTTGCCGGCGGCGGCGGCAGCAGCGGCGGCAGTAGAAGCAGAGCCAGCAGCAGAAGAAGAAGCGGCCGTGACGGCGCCGGCGTGGAGGGGGTCGCCCTTGTAGTCGGTGTAGTCGGGGACGCGCAGGCCGGAGCCGTCGGTGCGGGAGTAGGTAAAGTGCTTCTTCTCGCCCTCGGCGCCGTCGGGGTTGCGCATGGTGATCATGAGCTCCGAGGTCATGCGGCGCTCGTCGTCGGTAATGGTAAAGGGCAGCGGCTCGCCGCGGTCGCTAAAGTACTCGATCAGGTCCTCCTGGCGCGTCACGTACTTGTCCAGCAGCCACATGAGGTCGCGGCACCAGCTGACGGCGCCGTTGAGGATGTCGCCCTTGTTGGGGCCCTTGTCCTTGTCCTCGATCGGCAGACCGGTCGTGATGTTGCCGACGACGGCGCCGGACCCGGCGCCGGACCCGGACCCGGACCCGGACCCGCCGGCCGCCGCTGCCGCTGCCGCTGCCGCTGCCGCCGCGGCTCGCCGCGCCCCGGGGCCGGCCAGCCCCGAGGTGGCCTGGGCGACGGGGCTGGCGAGCCCGCTCAGCGTCGGCGACAGCGGCGTGCCCGTGGACACGAGCTTCTTGATCTTCTCGTCGTCGAGCCGGTGCGGCGGCACCAGCTTGCTCAGGTCCTGGATGCGCTCGTTGATGTTGTCGCGCCGCCGCCGCTCCACCAGGTTGTGCGACTCGCGCCGCCGTTTGCGCTTGGCTTCCTGCGACGTCGTCATGGATGCCGACGACGGCCCGACGCCGCCGACGCCGAGGCCGCCGACGCCGAGCTTGGCCGGCATCGACGTGCCGCCCTTGAGCAGCAGCTCGCTGATCTGCGCGCTGTGCAGCCCGCCGCCGCCGCCGCCGCCGCCGCCGCCGCCGCTGCCGCCGGGCTGCAGCGGCGACGAGAAGCCGGAGCCGGGAAAGGACGAGAGGCTGTTGGGCGTCTGCGCCCACTGGGCCGAGTGCGACTTGCCGTGGTGGTGGTGGTGGTGCTGGTGGTGGTGCGAGCCGTTGGTGCGGATCGGCTGCGGCGTGCCGGCAAAGCCGTCGGACCCGCCGCCGCCGCCGCCGCCGCCGCCGCCGGGTCCGGTGACTGTCACCGCCGCCGCCGCCGCTGCTGCTGCTGCCGCCGCCAGGGACGACGGACCCTTGGCCGAGATGAGGGGGTTGCGCGCAGCTGCGGAGACGCTAGAGGTGGGCACGGGGCCGGGGCCGGAGCCGGGGCCGGAGCCGGGCTTGCGCGGCATGGACTGCGACAGGCGGGCGCGGGACTTGAGATAGGTGGCGTCGGCCGGGTCGGCGGCAAAGTCGGAGGCGGCCAGCGGCGAGCCGGCATAGGTGCCCGTGGGCGTCTGCAGCGAGCCAAAGGCCTGCGGGTGCTGTATCGGGCGGTAGGCGGCGATGCTGTGCACAAAGGGGCTCTGTATTGGGTCGCCCTCGGGCGTGTGCGAGTAGCCGCCGTTGAGCTGCGCCGGGTCGAGCGGCGACAGCCCGTGCTGGTGCGGGTACATGCCATGGCTGCCGTAGCCGCCGCCGCCGCCGCCGCCGCCGCCGCCGCCGGTCATGGACATGCTGGCCAGGCCGGAAAAGTCGGGGCCGCCGAGCAGGCCGGACGGGCCGTCCGAGGGGCTGCCCAGGGTGTCAAACAGGTCGTCGTCCGAGATGAGGGCCGCGCCGCTGGAGAAGCCGCTCGAGTGCGTGTTCTGGTTCTGGCCGAAGCTGCCCTGGTACGACGCGCCGAAGCTGCTGCTGCTGCCCATGCCCAGGTCGTTGGGGTCGATGCCGCCGCCGCCCATCTGGCCAAAGTGATGCGCCATCAGGTGGAGGGGGAGGGGGGGGGAGGAGGGGGGGAGGAGGGCGAGGCGAGGCGAAGCGAGAGGAGGCGAGAGGAGACGAGAGGCGCTGGAGGCAGCGCTGGAGGCAGCGCTGGAGACAGTGCTGGAGGAGACAAGGTCGAGACGGAAAACAAACCGCCAGGCCGGTGACTCGAAAGGATTCAAAGTCGAGGAAAGTCGAGACGAGGGGGAGGGGAAAGATTCAAAGAGGCCAGCGAGCGCGCACAAATGGCGAGCAGGACCAACCGCCAAGCAAGCGGCGAGGCGCGGAAATAAAAAAAAAACACAAAAATGCAACGTGTTGGGGCGATGGAAAAAAGGGAGCGGAGGTCGAGGTGAGGGTGGCAGGCGGCCGTACGGAGTACGGACTGGAAAGCGTGCTTTTTGAGGGAGGGGCGGTGTCCTTGGGTTGATTGACCGCAGGTTTGGGGTTTCCCCACCACTGGCCAGGGAGTCGGGGCTAGGCCGGGCGTGGGAAGGCGCCGCGCCGTCTGCGAAATGCGGAGGACGGGGAATGTTGGAGTGTGGCTGGTGCTTGTGGCTGACACAGTGTTTATGAGTGCGAGAAGTATACTGTGCACACAGTGTATAAATGTGTATAAGCTGAGGCAGACAAGAGGTGAATGCAGGTGAGAATGGCGCCGCATCGCGGGGAGTATCTACGGCTATATATGCGTCCAGGCGGATGGGTGCGCGTGCCTGCATAGCTGCGTAAAGATTCCATATCCCACACACGACTCAGAGACACACCCTCATCTTGCGTCGCTCACACACCCTCTCCTGCGCCGCCGGCCAGCTTTTGCTCGGCCATCCACCCCGGCAAGGCTATACGAGGCGCGGCCGCGTCAGGAGACGGGGCAGGGACATTGTAGGGACAGAGCGTGAAGGTGAAAGCTGCAGCAAAGGTGAAAGCTACAGCAAACGGGACAGCAAAAGGGACAGCAAAGGGGAAAGCAGACAGCATAGTGAAGGCAGACAGAAAAAGATGAAAGCTACAGCATAGTAAAGCTACAGCATAGTAAAGCTACAGCAAATAGGGAATGCAGACAGTGAAAGCAGGCTGCAAATGGCAAAAGTACATACGCAGCCACGACGGCCACCGACGGCACGGCTCAAAAGACACCACAACCACCAACGAGGCCGTGACTTGCAAGACCGGGAAAAAGTGAGACACGAGGCCCCCAAAACAGGTGTGGCAGCCTTCTCTGCTGCCGCGAGACGGGCCACAGGGCACGCCAGCGGCCGCCGCTGCAGCCCGCCGCAAGGCAGCCTTTTCTGCTTAGCTCCCACACGTAGCGCCGATGCCGCTGCACGGCCGCCGCCCACGCGCGCCAATCATGTGGCCCCTCGTCACAGCCTCCACTCCACGTAAGCAGGGCCGCTCCCAAGAGCTCTCTCTGTTTCTGGGCCCCATACGGAGCGCTCTCCTAATATCTTCTACGCAGCAACGGCCAACGTCCCGTCCCCGTCCGTCCGCTTCCCTTCTTCTCCAGCTCTGATCCAGGCACCCCCCCCCTTTGATCTTGTCCAGTCTGCGAGCTCTGCCGCGCCGCCACGCGTCTGCCGCCTTTCTTTCTCGTCCGGTTCGGCTCTTTTGATCTTTTCGTCATTTCCATCTTTTCTTCCAGCTCTCCAGCTCTTTTTCAACCCCCCCCCCTCCTAGTATCGCCTCGGGCACCCCACGCAGCCTGCAGCTCTGCCTACCGAACTCGTGTTTCCGAACGGGTTCCGAATCTGGCCACCGCGGCCACCTGCCACCGACCATCCGCCCTCCTTCGTCTGCCTCCCATCTGCCACCGACCATCCGCCCTCCTTCATCTGCCACCCACCCTCCATCTGCCTTGGCTCTCGCGGCTGTTCTCTCCGCTCGCCATCGTCACACGCCCGTCGCTCTCGGCATTCGACCTGTCACGCCCGGCATTCTCCCCATCGTCTGCTGGCAGCCTAGCCCCGTCGGAGCGCCATGACATCACAGTCCTTCCGCGACTCGCTCAGCTCGCTGGGCTGGTCGCGCCGCGACGCCGACATGCCCATCAGCACCGCGCAGCCGTCCGGCCTCCTCTCCACGCTGCAGGCCTACAACCCCTTTGGCGACCGCGGCTACGTGCGCCTGCCCACCACCGAGGGGCCCGGCGCGCCGCTGCCGGCGCCGAACCGCCGCGAGGAGGAAGAAGGCTGGTTTGCCTGTATGTCCTGGTGGCTGTCCTGTGTTGTCGTGTCGGCCATGCCCAGTGTCCTACGCGTCGTCGCTAACCAGAAAAGTGAGCAGATGGGACCGCATGTTGATCTTTGCCGGCTGCAACCTGGGCGCCCTGGCCTGTTTTGTCGTCTGCTTCGCGCTCTTTCCCATTGTCGCCACCCGCCCGCGCAAGTTTGTCATCCTGTAAGTCTGTCTGGTCTGTCTGTCTGGTCTGTCTGTCTGGTCTGTCTGTCTGGTCTGGTCTAGTCTGTTTGTTCGTCTGGTCTGTCTGCTCTGCTCTGGTCTGCGCCAGCTGACACGCTCCCCAGCTGGACCCTCGGCTCCATCTTGTTCCTGTCGTCCTTTGCCGCCGTCATGGGCCCGTGGGCCTACGCCCAGCACCTGGCATCGACGCCCCGGCTGCCTTTTACGAGCGCCTACTTTGGTTCCATCGGCCTCACTCTCTACTTTTCTCTCGGAGTATGTCTATCTAAGAAGAGGTGGAAGAAGAAGATAAAGAGAAAAGAGAAGAAAAAAAAAGAGAAAAAACACTCTGTTGCCCCGGCTAACTCTCTACAGCTGCACAGCACCATCCTGACCCTCTTGTCGGCCATCATACAGCTTGCCTGCCTCCTCTGGTACCTTGTGAGCTACTTCCCCATGGGCAGCAGCAGCCTGCGCCTGGCCACGACCTTTGGCGCCCGGCAGGCCGCAAACTGGATGACCGGTTAGGCTGGATGGGGGAGGGGCAGTTCCGCCTGGCCGGGCGGCGGCCCGCACGCACAGCACACCTCGCGTTTGCCGGGCAGGAGGATGTAAGCTTTAACTAGTTTGGGAGGATGCGAGCTTTAACTAGTTAGGGCTTGGCTGCCTTGGAGAGATGCAAAAAGCCGAGGACGGCCGTGAGACGCTGTGTGGCCGTTGCCCTACCTGCTGCGCTGGCGGGGCTGGCCGCCGCAAGCTGTATCCCGCGGGACGCGCGTACGTATCTGTTATACAGCCTGCAACGAATATACTGTAACATGTTTCCATCTTGCGCACAACAAGCATGTAAGATGGAAACACAACACCGTGCCCTGGCTAAAGCGGGGGGGGGGGGGGGGGGTGGGCCAGGGTCGACGAATAAGAGCGCCCCATTAGTTGCAGCCAACGAACGGCCTGTACCGCATTGGTCGGCTGTAGGGCGCTGCAGCGGGCGCATTGGTGCTGTAACATGGCTTCTGCGGGCGCTCGCAGGCCAAGAGGGGTTCCAGCAGGCGCTCGCAGGCCACACGCCACTATTCCATGCACGCACTGCCACTGCCCTACCCCGCTACCAAGCCTCTTCTCATCTCTCCATCTCTCAGCGCACCTGGCCTGCGCCTTGCTTGCTGCCAGAGGCCGGTTTTCGCGCCTTGAAAAATCGCCTGCGATCACTGCCTGCCTTCCAGCACCGCCCCGGCCAGCACGATTAGGTCCTAAAAAGGGAGACGAAAAAATTTATTATCCTCACACACAAAATATTCCCTCCTCCACTACCGTTCCTCCTCCTGTTCCTGCAACTTGCGCACCCCCCCCCCCCCCCCTCCCTCCTTCCTCCCCTCCCCTCCCTCATCCCTCCTCCTCCTCCTCCCCTCCTCCCCCCACCGCTCCGCCGCTGCTTTACGAAAAAGTCGCCAGAAAAGCGTGCTGAGAGAAGGAACCACACGCAGCGCACACACACATACTGTGGGGCGAAGTCGTTTGCATTTTTAGGTTTACTAGGTTTCTTCGGCCTATTTTTTTTACAACCTTTTTTTTTTTTTTAAATCGGTTATATTTTTTTTTCTTTTCTGTTTTTCTGCTGCCGTCCGGTTTCTCTGCCGCTGCTGCGAGTCCGTCCGTCTTCACTTGTCGCCTCCTGGCTTCTCTTGTTGCCTGCTGCACAACACACCCCGGCCGGCTGCTTCCTTTATTTCTTCTTCTGTTCTGCGTGTGCGGTGTTGTGGCTCGAATCAGAGAGCTTCCCTGCCCGCCGCCCGCTTTCTCTGCCCTGCAGCCCGGCTCATCTCGATCGAGTAATTGCGTTGCTTCGGATCCGTCTGCCCGCTTCGCTTCGTGCTCGCGTCTCCAACCTGTCGTTTCCCCCGGTCTTCTCCGGCTCCTCATCCTACTGCTTCTCTCCTTGTTTCCCCTCCCAATTCTCTCGCTCTCGCTCTCGCTCTCCCCTGCTGCATCTCTCTGCTGCGTCTGGTCTTTTCCGTCATCCATCGCCGCTGCGCGTGTCTGTTCTTGTTCTCTCAAACTGCAGAGTCCCCCCTTTCTCTCCGAGCCTCGAGACCTCGACCGACTGCGCAAAGCCTTTGCCGACACGAACTGATCTCGTTGCGAGGCTTAACAAAGATCCAGCTTCTGCCTTTGGTGGCCCCCCCCCCCCCCCAGCAGCAGACTGAAAAGATAGATACACGGCTCGACAGCTCACTGCTCGACAGCGCCACGACTCGCCGCTCGCCTTTTGCAACCGCACTCGCGAACCATCACCACCAAAACCTTGCGGCTCGCTGAATAGCGCTTTGCGGGGGAGGATAACGCCAAGGCGTCTGCCGGTGGTGGACAGTTTCGCGGCCGCTCGATTCTGACCGGCACAGCAGCCCTGTTTTTTTGCGCTCCTGCCGCCGCCCGCTGCTGCTGCTGCTTGCTTTTCTTGAAAGCCTGTCTGCTGTGGTTGTCTGCCGCAGCCTGTCGCACTCCGTCTCCCCACATCTGTCCATCTTTTCCCGTCACCATGTCTACCACCAGTTTTTCATATGCCCAGGCCGCGCGAGGCCACACAATATCGCAGCCAGCGCCAGCGCCGGCGTCAGTGCCGGCGTCAGTGCCAGCGTCAGTGCCAGCCGCAGCACCAGCGCCAGCGTCAGCGTCAGCGTCAGCGTCAGCGTCAGCACCAGCGCCAGCGCCGGCTTCTTCTGCTCCAGCTTCTGCCTCTTCCGCCGCCGCGCCGGCACCCACAACGCCATCACCGACAGCAGCGCCAGAGAAGGACGACGCCAGCCTCGCCGCCGCCGCCGCCGCCGCCGCGATCCACACGTCCAACACGCCCTCTACCGCCGCGTCGGCCGCCCCCTCCGTCGCGGCCGACGGGCTCAAACCCGCCGCCGCCGCCGCCGCCGCCAAGCTTGTCTTTGCCGAGGGCGCCGCCCCCTCCTCCTTCCGGAAAGTGGACTCTGACGCCGCCTCCGCGGCCGGCTCCTCCACCTTTGCCGGCACGCTCGCCGAGTCGGCCTCCAACTTGTCACGTGATGACCACATGAGCGACAAGAGCGGCCGGCTCTCCTCCTCGGCCACACGCTCCTCCTCCCTGGACGACGCCGCCCGAAAGGGCCGCTCCAAGCCGCCCCCCAAAGGCGGCGCCAAGCCGACGACAGGAGCCAAGGAGGGGGCCGGCGACCTGGCCCCAGCCGCGGGCGGCGGCGGCGACCAGACCACCACCACCGGCAAGGACAACAAGGACAGCGACAGCGTCAAGGACAAGGAAAAGGAAAAAGAAAAGGAGCCCGTCAAGATCGAGCTGGCCCCCGCCCCGCCTCCGGCCGTCAACATCTGGGACCTGCGCCGACGCGATTTCAGTGCCAAGGCCAAGACTTCCGCCACAGCACCCGCACCCGCACCCGCGTCTGCACCGGCCGGATCCGGTCCCACGCCAGGCGCTGGTGCTGCCGCCCCCCCCGCCGCGAGCAGCGGACCCAACAGGCCTAATGCAAAGGACGCCACCAAGAAGCAGGTCTCTGCTGCTGCCACCACTGCGCCCAACGAGACCGAGACAGCTCCCGAACTGAACGGCCATGCCCTTGCCGCCACCATGGCGGCCCCCCCGCCTGCGGCAAAGGGCCTGCCCATCCGACGTCCCAGCGACGCCACCACACGGCTGGGCAGCGAGCCGCAGCAGCCACGCCGGACCGGCCCGCGAGGCACCCGGTCCCTCGGAGGCAGCAAGGACGAGAAAGCCGGGCCGTACCGCGACTCGCTGCCACCCGTCCAGGATGCCACCGTCTGGCCGACCCCAGAGTCGGCCGCCGTTGCGGCGTCGTCGGAAGAGGCGCCCAAAGCGACCCAGACCCAGACCCAGACCCAGACCCAGACCCAGAGCCTGCCGGAGAAGCCCGACGGCGCCGAAAAGGACAGCACCGAGGATGCGGGCCCGACAAAGGCCCGTAAGAAGGGCTGGGTCACACTGGACTTTGTTCCGTCCGTCACGTTCCAGACCCCCATCAACGTCCGGGGCTCCAAGCCCAAGACCGGCGGCCGCGGCGGCCGCGACGCCTCGTCCCGCGGCGGCGGCTACGGCCACGCCCACGGCGCCTCTTTCTCGGCCTCGTCCGCAGACAAGCCCAACACGACCGAGCCCCGCGATCAGCCGGCGAAAGACACCAGCAACGCTGGTGGTGGCGCTGGTGGTGGTGCTGGTGGTGGTGGTGTCGGTGGTGGAGCTGGTGGTGCTGCTGGTGTTGGCGCTGCTGCTGCTGCTAACGCCGCCGCTACGAACAACACCGCCGCGGCGGCCACGACGCCGACCACGCCTAATGCTCCGCAGCCGGCTCCGCAGACCCGTGCCTCGTCCCATACCTCGAGCCTGTCGAAGCGCTTCGCCTCGGAGCCATACCAGGCCCGGGAGCCCCGGAAGCCCTTGGCTGCCTCTTCTGACCGGGCCAAGGAGTCCTCCAGCTCGGATCTGGCGCATGTGAGTTTAAACACGCTCGCCTGTTTTTCCTCTTTTTTCCTCTTTTTGCCTCTTTAGCTGGGTCCCCTCTTGACCAAACGCTAAACTTTTACGCAGCCCAAGTCTCATTATGTGCCGAGGTCCAACCATGCTGGGGCGGTGAACGGCGACGGCGGCTTTCACCACCATGCAAACATGTCTGCGCAGCCTGACCGTCGATATGCGTCGTCTGCGAGAGCAGGAGACTACCACTCTGTGCCGGCGAAAGAAGGCGCCGGCTTTCACGCGGCAGCCAAGGAGCAGCAGGGCCAAGCCAGCCCCCGCGACCGGCCAGAGGTCCGGGGCGAACGCCCGATGCGGGGCGCATTCCGCGGCGGCCGCGGCGGACATAACGGCTCCTCCGTGCAGAACCACCATGGCCCGCATTCGGGATATCAGCCCAATGGGCAGCAGAGAGTCGGCTCCAATGCTGCTGCTGCCGCTGCTGCTGCTGGTGCTGCCGCTGCGTTTAGCAGCAACGGCTCGACCCTGGCGCCCAACGCCATGCCATACAGCCCGTCCTCGCAGCAGCACTTTTCCTTTGGCGGCGCCCCCCATAACGGACCCAGAGCGAGCCGGAACGGCGGCGGACGCGCACAGCCTGCGCCGCAAGGGCCGGCCCAGCCGCCGTACGCCGGGCGTCTGCAGAACGGCGGCGCGGGCGCTCCCCCGAGGATCCACACACATGTGCCCCATGCGGCGGCCGCCAACTTCTCGCCCGAGTATCAGATGCAGCAGGCCTTTGCCGCGCCCTATCCCTTTCCCTCGCCCTACATGGATCCCGATCTGCTGCAGCTCCTGACCATGCAGGTCGAGTACTACTTTTCGGTGGAAAACCTGTGCAAGGATCTCTTCCTCCGCAAGAAGATGGACGGCCAAGGCTTCGTGCCGCTCCTGATGGTGGCCAAGTTCAAGCGCATGTCCAACCTGGCACCGTCGGTGGACTTTGTCCGCGCCGCCTGCGAAACCTCCCAGTACCTGGACTACGTCGTCGAGCCGGACCAGACCGAGCTGATCCGCTCAAAGGTGCACTGGCTCGAGTTTGTCCTGCCGGAGCGGGACAGAGACGAGGCGGCCCGCAAGCCGGGTCCCAACCTGAACGCTGTCATCTTCCGCTCCATCCACAGCCGCCCCCAGCAGCAGGGCGCCTACTACCCCCCGCCTTCTGGTCCGGCCTACCCTGCCATGTTCCCCGCCGGCGCCTACCTCCCCAACGGGCCAGACGCAGCCTATCAGCAGCAGCAGCAGCAGCAGCAGCAGCAGCAGCAGCAGCAGCCGCCTCTGTACGAGGGGGGCCCGGACGCGGCCGCTTTTGTCCCAAACGGCAACGGTGAGCCCAACGGCCGTTCGCACAGACACGAGAGCCAGCTCTCGGCCGCCGTTCCCGATTTCTCACCCCGGGGATTTGTTGGCGGCGGTGCTCCGACGACACTGGAAGACTACCAGAACCTGCCGGACGAGCAGGTTGAGAAGCTAGTCGTCCTCGTTGGCTCAAACGTGGATGCGGGCGCAGCAGATGCGGCCGAGGAGCCCAACGGCTCGCAGAGGTACGTTGTCAACCGCCGCTCATAGCGATCTCAGGCCATCGGCGAGCGAGTGTCTTTTTTTTGGGGAGGTGTGTGTTCCTCTCTTTGGTGTGTTCGTCTCTCCGGCCTCTGTAGGTTTTTTTTTTTTTTTTGCTTCTTCTGGTTTGATTCTTTTGCATGGTTGTTTGCTGACCCTTTTTCTGCTTGTGTCTGGACAGGCCAGCCAACGGAACGGTCTCGGCATCCTCGTCAACCACCGGCCACGTGGGCAAGGAGCCCTACCCGGACCTCCGGGCCAAGGCGCTGGACAAGCGCAGCAGTGCCAAGGCGGGCGAGACCCCGGTGGCCATGAAGCAGCTGTACCGGTTCTGGCTGCACTGCCTGCCCGACAAGTTCAACGTGCGCATGTACGATGATTTCCGCTCGTCCGCCATGGACGACGCTCTGCGCAGCCCCCCCAACGACTTTGGCCTGAGATACCTGCTCCGCTACTACGACCGTGTCGTCGGCGGCACAGACCGGCCGTGGACCGATGCCAGGCCCTTTCCGGCCGTCTTCATACCGCACTACAACGAGGCCAAGGAGCTGGCCGACACGTTTGCGGCCAAGTCGAACGGCGTCCACCGGCCGTAGACGCAAACCTCTCTCTCCTGGTCTCTTTCTTGTCACTCTCTTTATTCTTGATCGCTTCCGGCGGCTGCTCTTCTATCTATCATTTTCATTTTTAGACGTGTGCGGCTGCCTCGAGGGCTTTACACACTGTACTTTTTTTTTGCGCCATCATGCGCCATCATGCGCCGAATTTTGACCATTTTTACAATGGAAACCGAAACAACCTCGACCACCAGGTCGACTTTTACATTACCAGTCGAGGACTTACACCACCAGGTCGAGGACCCACCGACGGAGTATCAAGGTCCAGTCCCGGCATTTTTTTTTGGTCAAGCTACGATTATTGCGGCGCGGGCGCGGAAGGATTACGCCCTATTTACGCTCTATGAAAGCGCCATTTGCCGTCGGTTCTGATCCGCATTCTGTTGCGCGGAAATTTCACGCGCGTTGACCATCTATCGGATGAGCCTCATTCTCATCCGTTTCATCTGCACTGTTCCCTATGGAGTATAGAGACAGACATCAGGCGGCCTCTTGAAGACCAAGGGTTCCTCCGGGCAGAGTTGAGGGCGAAGTCGGTTTTTTGCCGATGCCTTTGGGGGGGAAGAAGAAGGGCAAAAAACGGCAAAAGCTCGCTGCTACAAAGCGTCGAAAAGTTACATTCTCTTCTCTCTGAGAACAGAGGAGAGCAAAGTTGCATTGCATATGTTTGCCCATTTTTTTCAGTCTCGGTCTGCAGACACAAAAGTCTCCCACAGTGAGGGTGCGATTTACACATTAGGGTGCGATTTACCACAGGAGGGTGCGATTTACCACAGTGAGGGTGCGATTTTCACTTGCTTTTTTCCGTCGCAACGCCATGCCCGCTGGCTGTCAAAGCGAAACGGGCACTTTTGCCCACAGTCTTTTGTTATTGTCGTCGTTCTCACGCGTGACGGAATAAGCATAAAGTTCCGCGACGATGCCGGCCTATCTGATTTAGGAGGGGAGAGAGAGCGAGAGAAGGGAACAAAGGACGTGCCACCATCATGGTCTGTTCTGCCTTTTTTTTTTTTTCATTTGCTGTTGAATCCCGTCCATATTGCTGCTTAAGAGAGAAAAAAAATCTGCCGGCCGGGAAAAAGGAGCCATGGGTTATTAAAAAGTTACGATAGTGAAAGTCATCAGCAGAGAAAGCAGCGGAGAAAGTCATCCGTAGAGGAAAAGGGGTGCCTCCCTCAATGAATCTCTTCTTATTCCTCTCAATGAATGTTCTCTATTCCTCTCCCGTTCCCTTCTCCCCCTTTTCCCGGGCATTGATAGACATTAAAAGCCAATCTAACAAGGGTATTGCGTGATGCCATCTACTACTCGTGGACAAGTGCCATTCCAGTCCCCTCGGACTAGAGAGCAGCCCAGAAGGGGGCGAGCATGCCTAGAGAGCTGCAACCAGACCCACGAGGCCGGCCAGGACAGCCTGGCGGCCGCGGCTCCGGCCAAGGCCCGCGGCCGTAGCAGCGGCAGCGGCAGCGGAGCTTGTGCTCGTGCCGTGGGCCGTGGAGGAAGTGGAGGAAGAGGAGGAGGAGGAGGAGGAGGAGGAGGAGGAGGAGGAAGAGGAAGAGGAAGAGGAAGAAGTGCTGCCGAGGCTGTTGGTGGTGGTGGCGACGGCGCCGGTGGACGAGGGCAGCGTGGCGACGGCGCTGCTGCTGCGCAGGTAGGCCACGGCGGTCTCGAGGGCGGCCACGTTGCTCTGGTAGGCGGTCGGCACGGCGGCCGAGAACCAGGACGGCGGCGACGGCGCGAGGACGGCCGAGAAGAGCAGCGACCCGGGGTCGCCGGTGACGGAGGCGGCGGCGGCGGCGGCGGCCACGGAAGCGGTGATCTGCGCATAGGCCGGGGCCGGGATGTAGTTGGAGATCAGGGCCGAAGCGGCTGACAGATAGGCGGGGTTGTCGGTGCTGTCGGTGTCAGGGGGGTTGCCAGTGCTGGTGTCGGGGGGTGGAGGAGAGCTTACGTGGCCTGAGACGTGACCGAGCCGGCCAGGACGGCGGCCAGGACGGACCGGGCGAGGACACGCATGCCGTTGCAGTGCATGGCTGGCTTTATGGCGGGTGGACGGGCGGATGAACGGGGAAGAACTGTCTCTGCTAAGAAGGGCTGTCTCTGCTAAGAGACGAGGCGGGCGACGGATGCGATACTGAAGACGGACGAGGCCGGGACACCAGGGGAAAACAAGAGGGCATGCGGGCTCATATATGCAGCGAGCAGTCGCGCTGAACACGCTGTGTTGCTGAGACTGTGTTGCCGAGATGGCAGCATACGGGGGGGGGGGGGCGAGGAGAGGAGTCCTTGTCTGTGTCGTCTTGTGTGCCCCTGTGCTGCCGTGCTCGCCCTCCTGCAAGACACAGTGGGCCGCACAATGACTGGGCTCGCCAGCAAGAGCAACAGGCATAACGGCAGAGGGGCCACGGCCGTGGCAGGCCTGGCCGTCACAAGCCTGGTGTGTGCATCGTGGGATGAGGTGCGTTGTGTGGATTAGTCATCACGGGCTGCGGCGGCGAGGGCGCGAAAAAGAGACATCTCGACAGGCAAGCGAGACTTCGCTTGCCAGCCAGCAGCACGACATACGACGTAAGATACACTGGGGAGACGAGTACTACGTCATGGCGCCCACCCAGAGTGGCACATTAGGTACCTTATCTCGCACACACACACACCGAGTGACGAGAAAAGAGGGGGGGAAACGGGAGGCCGTTGCTACTGCGCCACCCAAGCGCTGCTGCGTCATCCGGTTTGCGCCTTTTCTACAGGCGGTGATGGTTTGGTTGCCTTGATAGCGCCTTGCCCCGCTGTATTAGCGGCGTTGGGCGGCCGTTGAGAGCGCCTGGGGGCTAATAACGGTCCCGCGTTGGAAACGGAAGCGACCGACTGCTCTCTAGGGGGGGCTTCGCCCTCCCAGGTGCCACACGGGGGGCCCTAGCAAAGAATCTTGCGCATTCGTGGCCCTAATGCAAGCACGTCCTTACATACGATGTATCTAACTCGTATGCGCCTTCCTCGGCGGCACTGCGCCGCCCAGCACCTTCCCCCACTCCCGGTTTTGCGGCGTGCCTTCCCTGCTGCCAGCAGCATACAAAATACCCCCCCTCTGCCCCTCCCCGCCCCGCTCGTGGGAGACTTGGGACTTTTTCACGGACAATACCACATCTTGCTACAATCCGGCATCGCAGCAACATCCCCTAAACACAACGAGGGCTGTGTTCTCGCCGTAGGTGGCTGCCGTGTTGATTGTCGTGTTGGTCTTCTGCCCGCTGCTCTTATATTCCTCATCTTCGGCCCAGCCATCTGACCCGCCGCTTCCGCCTCCCCGATTACTCGCTCATCTACACATTTTCTTCTTTTCCTACATTAGCTTTTTTCCCCCCATTGCTTCTTTCAGCGACCCTTGGACGCCTCCCTTCGCCTGCAGCATGTCGTACGAGTACGACGACGGCCGGAACGACCGTTCTGCGCGCTACTATGATGACCGCCGCTACCAGCGCGACTCTCGCTATGCCGAGTCGCGCGACAGCTACTCAAAGGGCCAGCAGGTGCCCTCGCGCGACCTGGTGCCGCGCACCCGGGAAGACAGTGATCTGTCGGTGGAGGAGATCCGCCGAGACTTCCCGCCGCCGACGTACGCGCGGGACCCGTACGGCGACTACTACGATGACGATCGCCGCTCGCGCTCGGGCCGGGACCGCGGCGGCGACTACGACTACCGCGACGCCAAGAAGTACTCCAGCAAGACCAGCTACTACAGCGAGGACAAGAAGCGCCGCCGCCGCATGCTGAGCAACCAGGAAAAGATCCTGGCCGCCGTCATTGGCGGCGCCCTGGCCGTCGGCGGCAAGGAGCTCTACGACCGCCGCGAGGCCCATCAGGAGGGCCAGGGCGGCAGCGGCAGCGGCAGCGGCAGCATCCACCGCAACCCCCTCAGCTCCGCCGCGCTCGGCGCCGTCGGCGCCCTTGCCGCCTACCAGGGCGCCGACTTTTACAACAAGCGCGCCGCCAGCAAGGAGGAGCACAAGCTGCTGGCGGCGCCCCGCAAGGGCCGCGGCGGCGCTTACAGCGACGAAGGCAGCGAGTCCGAGTCCCCCAAGGACAGAAAGGGCCACAAGAACTTTCTCGAGAGCGCCCTCGCCGCCGCCGGCCTGGGCGGCGCCATCAAGGCCCTCACCGGCGCCGGCGACGACGACGGGGGCGGCCGCTCCTCCGCGGACAATGCGCGTTCCGACACCCACAGCCGCCGCGGGCACAGCCGCTCGACGTCCCGCTCGCGTTCCGGCTCGCGCGGCGGCGGGAAGTCGGGCAAGGTCTCGAGCAAGATCCAGAAAACCGCCGTGGCGTCTCTGCTGGCCGGCGCCACCGAGGCCTTTCGCATTGCCAAGGAGCCGGGCGGCTGGAAGGGCGAAAAGGCCAAGCGCGTCGTGACCGCTGCCATTGGCGCAGCCACCATTGATGCGGCCCACGGCGAGAAGCACGGCAAGCTGGGCATCGCCGAGTCGGTCATTGGCGGCTTGGTGGGCAACCGGCTGGTCAACGGCTCGCGCCGCAACATTGAAGAAGACCGGCGCACCGGACGCAGCCGCTCGCGCTCGCGCGCGCGTTCCACCCATGGCGGCAGCGGCGGAGGCGGCGGCAGCGGCGGTGTGTCCGGCTTGGCTGCTCTAGCCACGGCAGGCCTCGGCGCTCTTGCAGCCAAGAAAATGGTCGGCTCGGGCTCACACTCGCAGTCGCGCTCGCGCTCGCGCTCGCAGTCGCGCCGCCGCCGCCGCCACAGCAACGATTCGTACGATGGCCGCCGGGACCGGTCGGGCGACCGGACCCGCCGCAGCCGCAGCCGCAGCGTTGTGGACACGGCCCGCCGAGGACTGGCCAAGCTCGGCCTCGGCAACGGGCCGGAGGGCGGCAGCGGCGACGACGACGACTACGACGACGACGGCGAGGCGTCTTCCTCCCGCCGCCGCAACAAGGGAGCGGCCTCGTCGTCGTCTCGGCGAGATCGCCGCCATGACTCGCCCGACAGCTACGACAGCTACCCTTCGGACCGCCGCCGAGACCGGGACCGGGACCGGGACCGGGACCGGGGCCACGGCTCGTCGCGTCACGGACGGGATGATTACTACGACGACGACGATGACGACAGCGGCGCCGATGCTCGCGCTGCCCGACGCCGGACGGCTGCGGCGCCGCGCAAAAAGGGCACGTCCCGATCGGCGGCGGCGGCGGCCGACAGTGACTCGGACGACCTGGGCAGCTCGACCGAGGATGAGAAGAAGGCGAAGAAGATGAGAGGTAAGCAACTCATGACTACGGGTCTGGCGGCCGTGGCCACCATCCACGCGGCGCACAGTGTGTATCAGAGCATGGAGAAGCGGAAGAAGCGGCAGCACGCCGTGGCCGAAGGCCGCCTGGCGCCCGAGGAAGCCAAGAAGCTCAAGAACAAGGCGCTCTTGCAAGACGCCGCCTCTGTCGGCCTTGCCGCCCTGGGCATCAAGGGCGCCCTTTCGGAGCTGAAGGAGGTGCGCGAGATCAGCCACGAGTTCAAGGAGTGGGAGCTGGAAAAGGCCCGGCGCCACGAACGCCGGCTGCAGCGCCGGCTGCAGCGCCGGCTCCGGTCCCGGTCTGTCGCGACGGCCGGCTCGCGGCCCAACAAGCGGTCCACGTCTGTGCCCCTACCCGCCGCAGACAGCAGCAGTGGCGGCGACGGCGACGATAACTATGACGAAGACGACTACGACGACGACGACTACGACGACGACGGCCAGCTCGAGATGCCCAGCGGTAGGCGGCGCGCCGCTCTGCCCGCTCCCCCGGTGGGAAGAGGAGCCAGAAGCTCGAGCCGCCGAGCCCCGGCCAACCATGGCGACCGGGACGACAGGCGTGAACGAGACTGAGTCTGAGAAGAAAGAAAAAAAGAAAAAAAGAGAAAAAGAAAAAAGAGGATTGATGCATAAATCACCTGCATAAATCACCCCGATAGAGGAGAGGGCACCCGAGGCATCTCGATCTCGGTGATGCACAGGCCGAACCCGCTTCTTCCGAGCTTCCCACTAATGATACACTTGGACTCCGACCCCATCACGATTAGCCTAGCGCATGTTTCGTTTTTATATACGTGTACAGTTTCACTGATGATTCCCTCTTCATGACAGACGGGCGCCGCCGCCATTAACGGAAGGCCGCATTAGCGGCAGCCTGCATGGTGCAGGGGACCCAACGCTGCACGGCATCGCACCGCAATCGGTGTGTCGTTACGTCTGGTGGCAAGTCTTTGGGGTGAGTGTTTATGAGTGGACAAAGGCGACGGATTGGCGGTGCTTTTGTTATGCCGTGATATTGCTCGATATTGCTTGGATATTGCAGATATGCTTGGATATTGCAGATATGCTTGGATATTGCAGATATGCTTGGATATTGCAGATATGCTTATATTGCAGATATGCTTATATTGCAGATATGCTTATATTGCAGATATGCTTGATATTGCAGATATGCTTGATATTGCTTGATATTGCTTGGCATTCGTCTGATTTGTCTTGTGAATTTAAGCAATGACCATAAATCTGCTCAGGAAGAGGCATTTATAGCACTAAGCGCCGCCACTGCCCGCAAACCTGTTTCTGTGAGCGAAACACGGCGACAGCGCACACGTACGAGTACGAGCCTGCTTGGCGCCGCCCACCTGACTCCCCGTGCGCGATTCCAACAACGGAAGGCACGACACAGTGGCATACGGAATGTACTTTGTATCTGGCTATTAATTCCACACCTCCCGTCACATGACGTATATCAAGCTTTTGCCAAGAGCCGCCCCGCCGTCTTGGCGCCCGGCTCTGCCTTTCCACGGCGCTTCTGGACCGGCGGCCCGTCAGTCCTCGTCGCTGCCTGCATCCGGCGGCTCGGGCCCCTCTTTTCCGTCCTCGCTCTCTGTGTCCTTTGCTGCGTCGCCGTCCTCGCTCTCTCCGTCCTTTTCTGCGTCGCCGTCCTCGCCGTCCTCGCCGTCTGCCTTTTCTGCATCTGCCTTGTCGGCATCGGCATCGGCATCGGCATCGGCATCGGCATCGGCATCGGCATCGGCATTGGCATTCTCGGCATCCATCGCTTCGTCCTTGCTGTCTCTGTCGGGCCCTGCTGGCGTCGCCGCCGTCGCCGCCGTCGCCGCCGCCGCCGTGACGGACCCGCCCGTCTTCTTCCAGGCCTGCGCCATGGCCAGCAGGTTCAGCTGGTTCTTGACCTGCTGGTCGTCCGCCGGGAAGACATAGTCGACGTACTCCTCCCACGAGCCGTCGTCCAGCTGGCGCCGCTTCTTGGTGCGGCGCGGCATCTGCCGCTGCACCGCCTCCACCTGGGCCGCCGAGCCGTGCGTCTTCTCAAAGGCCAGCCACGCGTTGAGCAGCGCCACGCGCTCCGCCTTGAGGTCCTTGTCCTTGAAGCTGCCGTGCGCGCGCTCAAAGATGTTGCGCGCCCGCGCCTTGGCCTCGTCGCTGACGCCCGCTTCTTCCTTGTGGCCGTCTTCGTCTCCCTCTTCTTCTTCTTCCTCCTCCTCGTCGTCGGGCACGTTGATCTCAAACTGCGCGTAGCTGATCCACACCTTTGGATGGTCGGCCTTGTCCAGCAGCCGCTCGTACAGCGCGCGCGTGCGGTCGTACTCGCCCTCCTCCTCCTCAAAGTCAATGTACGCCTTCCAGAGCACCTCGGGCATGTCCAGCACGGGCTGGCTGACGCCCACGTCAAAGATGGCGCGCGCGCGGTCCGTGTCGTCCAGGCCGCGCTCCAGCTCGGCCCACTGGATCCAGGTGCTGCAGTTGGCCGGGTTGTACGTGACGTGCTTCTCGTACAGCACGCGGCAGCGCTGGAACTCAAACAGGCGCTTCTCCAGCTCAATGTAGCCCTTGAAGAGCCGGTCCTTGGGCGCCATGCCGATGGCGCGCCCCAGCGTCTTGCGCGCCGCCGCCAGCTCGCCCTGGCGCACCTCAAAGTAGGCCTTTTGCAGCCAGACCTTGGCAAAGGTGAACTTCTTGTGCGGGATCTGCGCCAGGCACTCGTCGTAAATCTGCCGCGCCCGCTCCGCGTTCTTCGCGCCCGTCTCCTCCCAGAGGGCGTAAAAGATCCAGAGGAAGATGTAGCGGCGCCACAGCCGCTTCTCCGGCGCCGGCGGCAGCTGCGCAATCGCCCGCTCGTACACGTCGCGGATGCGCTCCGCGTCGCCCGTCGTCTCCTCCAGCCGCGCCCAGTCGAACCAGACATCGTAGTTCTTGGGGTTCTCGCGCACCTGCTCCTCGTACTGCCGCCGCCGCTTCGACACCACAATGTCCTCGATGCCCTCCCGGTCGCCAAACTGCTTCTCAAACGTTGTGTACTCCTTGTGCAGCCGCATCGACTTGGACCGCGGCAGCTTGTCCAGCCCAAACTGGAAAATGGCCCGCGCCCGCTCGTACTCCTTGAGCCGGGCCTCGAAGCGCGCAAAGCTGATAAAGAGGCTCTCGTCCACAAACTCGTCGTCCAGCGACTCCAGCGCCGTCTGGAACACCTCGCGCACCAGGTCGCTCGTGCCAAACTCCTCCTCGAACTTGGCCCACTTGATCCAGATCCGCGGGTACGCGTGCACCATGGTGTAGGTCCGGAAAATGTCCCGCGCCCGGTCGTACTCGCTGTACCGCTTCTCCAGCCGGATGTACGCGTTCCACACCTCTTCCGCCGGCTCCCACCGCAGCCACCGGTCAAAGATCTGCCGCGTGCCCGACACATTGCCGAGCATCTCCTCACTGCGACGGTTAGCACTCGACAAGCGCTGACACGCACGGGCGTGTTTCTCCTCTCCCTCTCTCTCTCTCTCTCTCTCTCTCTCCCTCTCCTCCTCCCCGCCACACCCACTTACACATAGAGGTACTTGTACCAGAGCTTGTCGACCCGCGGCAGCCGGGTGACCGCTCTGTCGAGGAGGTTCCGTGCATGCGCAATGTTGCGCGTCTTGATCTCCGATTCGATGTCTGCTGGGTCAGCAAAGCACGGGGAGAGTGAAGAAGAAGAGAAAGAAAAAGAAGACGATGCCGAAGAAGAAAAGAAGAAAAAAGAAGAGAGAAAAACAAAAGACCTACATTGTATCCAAAGGGGCACGCTGTTGGGCAGCGCATCGAGCGCGCGCTCAAACACGGACCGCGCCCGCGCCAGCTCCTTCTGCTCGAGCTCAAAGTGCGCATACTGCAGCCACGGCTTGAGGCTGTAGGGCGCCCGCCGCACATAGTTTTCGTACTCGCTGCGCTTCCGCCCCTGGTAGGTGTGCAGCTCTTCGAGGTCGGCAAACCGCGTCGTCGGCGCCTGCAGCGGCACTTCTTGCCGGTCGACGGCTTCCCGCAGCAGCTGCTCCGCCGAGATCTGCACCGGCGCCGCCGCCTTGTTTTTGACGCGAGGGGGGCCGCGCGATTCCATGTTGGCAGCTGTTGTGTGGTGGGTGAGGTCGCCGGTCGCGTTGCTGAGATGCTTTGCTTTTGCCTCTCTGCTCCCTTTTTTTGATATATATACGGAGTATCTTACAGATACAGTTTGGGTCACGTGCTGATTGCCACTAGTGCCACACCAGCTTCAGCCACACTTGCTTGAACGCGCCTGCCTGCACTAATCTAGAATCAACGTTCCCTTTGCCCTTTTTTTACTTTTCGAATCTTTCTACAGTTTTATTCTCGCTCCTGAATACAAGATCAAGGCAAACCCACCCTGTTAACCTGTTGCGAGCCACCATGTCGACGCTTGCGGACGAGCTCCTCCAGGACTTTGAGGATTCAGGTTCAGAGGCCGCCGACAATGCGGCAGACGATGGCGAAGACGACACGGCCGCCCTGATGGGCCTAAACGGAGGAGACGTCCAGATGGACGACACGGACCTCGTCAGCTCGGACGAGGACGAGGCCATGGGGGATGCCGGGGGCGCCGAGCCGGCAGGTGCGGCGTCCAGGGCCAAGGCCGACAAGCTGAGCAAGGCTGCCGACATACGCAGCGCATCCAGCCTGATCAAGTCGCTGGATCCTGTATTAGAGGTTCGTTCGTGTGTGCCCTTCCCCCCCCCCCCCCCTCTTTCTTCACCCCTTCTTCTCCGTCTTCTATGACCAGGGCGACGCGTTTACATCTTCTCCCGCTCGGCGCTCGCAGCGGCTGGACCCGTCCTGAGGAAAACAGCGGCCCTGACTTTTTTTTTGGCGTGGACCACGCGTTATTATAGAAAATCCGATTGTACCAAGAACAGCCAAGCGACAAGCGCGACGCGCACTTTGGCAACGTCGAGGAACACCCGGAATACCACCTGCTGACGCAGGCGAACAGCCTGTCGACGCTGATTGACAGCGAGGTGGTGCTGGTGCACAAATGGATCCGCGACCACTACTCGGTGCGGTTTCCGGAGCTGGAGACGCTGGTGACGAACCCGGTGGAGTATGCGCGGACGGCGGCGATCCTGGGCAACGGGCCGCTGGACTCGGACACGATGCGCAAGATGCCGCAGTCGACCAACAACGCGCTCGGGGTCTCGCTGGAGTCGGTGCTGGACAAGCCGACGCTGATGATTGTGACGACGAGCGCGATCACGTCCAAGGGCCAGGCCATGGCGGCGGGCGACGTGGACGGGGTGGTGGCGGCGTGCGAGATGATTGTCAAGCTGGACCGGGCCAAGAAGACGCTGACCGAGTACGTGCAATCGCGCATGACGATTTTTGCGCCGAACCTGACGGCGCTGGCGGGGTCGCTGACGGCGGCGCAGCTGCTCAACACGGCGGGGGGGCTGACGGGGCTGATCAAGACGCCGGCGTGCAACATTGCGTCGTGGGGCTCGAAAAAGGGCGCCAACGTCAGCGCGCTGGCGACCAACGTGACGACGCGGCAGCAGGGCTACCTGTACCACTCGCCGATCATCATGCAGATGCCGACGGACCTGAAGCGGCAGGCGATGCGGATCGTGTCGGCCAAGGTGGTGCTGGCGGCGCGGCTGGACCGGTACCACTCGTCGCCGGACGGCAGCGCGGGCGAGGACCTGCGCGAGCAGTGCCTGGAGCGGCTGGAGAAGCTGCAGGAGAAGCCGCTGAACAACGGGGCCAAGGCGCTGCCGGCGCCGGACGACAAGCCGTCGCGGAAGCGGGGCGGGCGGCGGGCGCGGGCGGCCAAGGCGGCGACGGCGATGACGGACCTGCGCAAGGCGCAGAACCGCATCGCCTTTGGCCAGGAGGAGAAGGAGGTCGGCTACGGCGAGGGCGACGAGACGGTGGGCCTGGGCATGATCGGGGCGGCGAGCGACGGGCGGGTGCGGTCGCTGCAGGTGGACCAGCGCACGCGGGCGAAGCTCAGCGGCAAGCACAAGGGCTGGGGCGGGCTGGCGTCGTCGGTGGGCGGCGGCGGCGGCGGCGGCGGCGGCGGCGGTGCCGGGGCGGCCTCGTCGCTGCGCGGAATGGGACAGGCGGCGGGCGGGCTGGACCTGCGCGGCAAGGGTCTGCGGTCGTCGGGCGTGGGCACGACGCTGGGCCAGGGCGGCACGACGTCGTCGCTGGCGTTTACGCCGGTGCAGGGGCTGGAGCTGGTGGACCCGACAGTGCGCGCGGAGATGGGCCGGAAGCGCAAGGCGGAGGAGGACCGATATTTCTCGGGCGGCACGTTTACGCAGGTCGGCGGCGGCGGCGGCGGCGGCGGCATCAACGGGGTGTTCAAGAAGCCGGCACTGCCGCCACCGAAGCGGCTAGACACGGGAGGCACCAAGGGGTAGAAGGCGAAAAAAGAGCAAAGGCGAATGGCGTTGGGATGTTTTTTTGGCATGTTACATTGGATAATCGTGGGGTGATATACTCCGTCGCTACTATCCGTCCGCTACTATTATTAAGATGTGGGCAATTTACGCGGCGATCTCGATGTAGGAGCATAAATGGGCTGTCCGGCTGGGTCGGCTGGTTTGGGGGGGGGGGGGGGGGGCATGCCAGCAGTGGGAAACCGGCCACGGGCAGGGCGAAACCGGGAAGCGCGGCAGACCCCAGGTGGCGTGTTGCCGCGAAGCGGGCGGCGGGCGAGTGCTGAGTGAGTGCATGATGTGGATGATGTTGCGAAGCGTCAGTTTTGCGAGCGCAGAAGGATTAAGGGAGTGACGGATAAATGAACAACGCGTTATAATGAGCAGCGCAGGCGTCACGTGACGGGCACAACGGCCGGGCGGCTTTTTTCTGCACACAGGGCCTCTCCCCACCGGCGAAAAAAAAAGGGCCTTCGAAAAGGGCTCCAAGGGCAGCAAGGGGCTCCACAGGCCCCACAGTCATCGCGATCTCCAGGGTGCAACCGGTGGGCTGGCGTACGGAGATGATGAGGAGAAGCAGGAGCTGAGCAGAGAGAGAGAGAGAGGGGGGTGGCCGAGGGCGTTACGCGGTGGTCTGTCAGGTAGATTTGCGGTAGAGGTACGCCGCGGCGGGACGCCTGGGGCACAGTGCGCGGCGCACGCCGCACTGCTCGATCGCGGTGCAAAATCCCGATCGGAAGGAGCGAGGCGGTGGTGCCTCTGGGACAGAAACCTTGCGTGTGCAGCCCCAGGAGGCGTCCATGGAGAGGGCATCCATGGAGAGCGCGCAGGCGCGCGAGAGGGAAGCCGTGAAGAACTGGCAAAGGAATCTTGTAAAAAACGCAAAGCCCCGCGTTGGGAGGGCACGCCGCATGCGTTGCGGCTAGTCGGACCCTGATGCAGAAAGACAGGACATTACATACTGGCTACTTGTAAAAAAAGTACATGACATCATCCGCGACAGGCGGGTGGCCCCACATGGCTCTGATTCTAGGCCCCCCCCGGGACTTTTTGGTCCCCTTTGCGGTGCCTGAGCAGCGATTCTACTTATATAGCCCAGCCCGGCAGGCGCGCCCCGGGTTCTCCGTACGTGCTTTCCCTGCTGGCAAGACCCTTGTCGACTTTTTTCTTTTTCTTCTTCTTCTCTCTTCCGTACGCCAGTCCTCGATTCTCTCTCTTCCGTACGCCATCCTCGATTCTCTCTCTTCCGTACGCATACGCTCTTCTCTCATCCCCTACGCCCGAGCGTACGATGAAAGCCGGTTTGCCGTGCGCCTGCATCCCGACGCAAAACACCTTTGCAACCGATTCCGGCCGCGGCCGCCGCGCTCTGCCGCCATGCAAACGCACAATGCGCAGGGCCGCCGGATTTCCATCCTGAACACGACGGACGACGAGGCCGGGCCGCTTGAGCTGAGCGGCGGCCGCCGGGACGCCGAGGCCGCCGGCCAGCCGCGGTTTGTGCCGAGGCCGTCTTCGTTCCACGACGCTTCCTACGCGGCGTTTTCGGCGCCGGCCGCCGCACCGTCGCTGCCGCCCCCGCGTCCGCTGCCGCTCACGCTGCCTCCGCCACCGCCGCTGCCGCTGCCGCTGCCGCTGCCGAGCCCGGGGTCCCGGCGGCATCCGGCCGCGGCCGGCGGCGACAAGTACAGCCTGTTCCGCTTTCTGAATGAGACGGAGGTGGCACCGGCGGCGGCGGCGGCAGCGGCGGCAGCGGCAGCGGCGGTGGTGGCGCCCGAGGAGGGACGGCGGCTGCCGGGGCTCTACGAGGCGCCTCGGGGCGGCGGCGGCCCACAGCCGGCCCCGGCGCCGGGCAGCGTGTCGGGCGCGGAGACGGCGTCGCCGCTGAGCAGCAGCGGCAGCAGCAGCAGCGGCGGCGGCGGCGGGCTGTCGACAACAACGACAACGACGACGCCGCCGCCGGACAGTCCGGCGGGGGGGTCCTTGATCTCGCCCGGGGGGCCCTCGACTTTACCCGAGAAGCCCTTGACTTTACCCGAGGGATCCCCTTTCCCCGAGGGGTCCTCTTTCCCCGAGGGGCCCTCGACTGCGCCCGGTGGGCTCCCGACGTCGCCCGGGGGGCTCCCGACGTCGCCCGGGGGGCTCCCGACGTCGCCCGGGGGGCGCTCGGGCTCGCCTTTCAAGGCCCGGAAAAGGAGGCCGTCGGAAACGCGAGGCCGGCCCGAGGCGGGCAAGAACAGGAGCCGGCCGCCGCGGATCTACCCGTGCCCGCTGGGCCTCTGCGACAGCACCTTTACCACGTCGGGCCACTCGACGCGGCACAAAAAGGTGCACTCGGGCGAGAAGCCGGTGACGTGCGAGCACGCCGGCTGCGACAAGACGTTTGCGCGGCGCGACAACATGCGGCAGCACATGCGCACACACGTGCGGGCCAAGGCCGGCAGCAGGTCGCGGGCGGCGGCGGCAGCGGCAGCGGCAGCGGCAGCGCTGTCGCCGACGCCATCTGCGGCGCCGTCGCCGCCGGCGTCGCTCAGCGGGCTCGACCTGCTGGTGCTGGCGGCAGACGAGATTGTGCTGGAGTAAACGGTCTGATTTAGCGGCATGGCGTTTTTTTGATGATGCAGTTTTGGTCTTTGGGGCCGTCGGTGCCAGCCGGGAGATACCCACGAAAACGAGGCTGGTGACAAAAGCAAGCGCCGGTAGGGCTGTAGTATATGACGATATCACGATTCTGTGTCCTTTACTTGCGCATCGATTCATTTGTGCTTCCGAATCGATTCTGTGTCCTTCTCCAATTGTGTCCATTACTACGCGAATCTTCTCTCGTGACCGACCGCTCACTCCCACAACGACTCGTCCTCGGCGCAGCAGCGGGCCATTTCGAGCTGCTCGTCGGTCTGGCAGACGAGCACGCGGTGGGCGGCGCCCGGGCCAGAGATGTCGACGACGGGGGCTTGGCCGGCGGGGGCAAAGGCACAGGCGTCGTTGGCGGCCGGGTCGAGGGCAAAGCCGAGGCAGGCGACGTGGTCGAGGACGGCGGCACGCAGGCGGGCGCTGCGCTCGCCGATGCCGCCGGCAAAGACGAGGGCGTCGACGCGGCCGTGCAGGGCGACGTAGTAGGCGCCGACGTAGGCGGCGACGCGGTCGGCAAAGAGGGCAAAGGCGAGGCGGTGGGAGTCGGGGGCGTCGGGGGCGGCGATGGCGGCAAAGTCGGTGGTGCCGGTGAGGGCCTTCCAGCCGGCCTCCTTGTTGAGGATCTCCTCGGCGCGGGAAATGTGCAGGTCGTCGGTGGCGGCGGTGGAGAGGCGGCCGACGTTGTCGGCGTCGTCGTCGGCGCCGGCGCCGTTGCCGGAGGGGGCGGCATAGTGGAAGACGAGCGAGGGGTCGACGCTGCCGCTGCGCGTGGCGCCGGGCAGGCCGGCCAGCGGGGTCAGGCCCATGCTGGTGTCGCAGCTGCGGCCGGCGCGCACGGCGCAGGCGCTGGCGCCGCTGCCGAGGTGCAGCGCGATCAGGTGGGTGTCGGCCGGGGCGCGGCCGAGGTGGGCGGCGACGGCGCGCGTGATGAAGGCGTAGCTGAGCCCGTGGAAGCCGTACTTGCGCAGGCCGCGCCGCCGCGCCACCGCCGGGTCGATTGCGTACGTGCGCACGTGCGCCGGCAGCGAGGCGTGGAACTGCGAGTCGAAGCAGGCCACGTGTGCCGCCGCCGGCAGCAGCGTCTGCCGGCACGCCCGCACAATCGCCAGCGAGCGCGCATTGTGCAGCGGTGCCAGGTCGTTGAGCCGCTCCAGCTCCTCGGCCGACGTGTCGCGGCCCACCACCTGCGGCCGTGCGTAGTCGCCGCCGTGCACGATCCGGTGCGTCACAATGGCAATGTCGCCGGCCGCCGAGATTTCCGGCAGCAGCGCGTCGCGCTCCAGCGTCTGCAGCAGCACCCGGAACGCGTCGTCCTGCGAGGGCCCGGAGCCGGAGCCGGAGCCGGAATCGGAGCCGGAGCCGGAGCCGGCCAGCTCCGGGACCGGCTCGCCCTTGCACACCGTCGTCGAGCCGCGCCGGTACGTCAGCCGCGCCGGCAGCGCCGTCAGGCCGCTGATCTCGGCGTCGGCCAGGTGCCGCGGCGGCGCGTGGCAGGCATCGACGGCGAAGACGGACGTCTTGACCGAGGACGAGCCGGCGTTGACAGCGAGGATGATTTTCATGGGGCGAGAGAAAGATGAGTCGAGAAAGATGAGTCGAGAAAGATGAGGTCGAGTCGGGAGAAATGAGGAAGAACGAGTTAATCGATGAGAAAGGCGAGTATAATCGATGAAAAGTAAAAGAGAACTGCGTCGAGTAATAAGGCCGGAATAATCGTGGCAATCATCATGACATTCGTGGACTGACGCATGACGCCGCACAGTGCGCTATCTAATTGGCACTGTACCAACATCACGCCATCCCGGCACCGACGGCCGCGGACAGCCCCGGAGCGCGCCGTGCCAAGGGGTGGTCGCCGTCGCCGTCGTCGTCGTCGTCGTGATCGTCTTTATCCCGGTCGCTCGCCCGGCCCTGCCGGCCCTCCCGGCCCTCCCGGCCCTCCCGGCCCTCCCGGCCCTCCCGGCCCCGGCCCGGCCCCCCCCGGCCCGCGCGGCCATCTCCGCCGCCCCCCCGCGCCATCGCCAGCGCCTCCCGCAGCGTGCGGCCGCTGTCGTCCATGGCGGCCAGAAAGCGCGCCAGCTCCTTGCACAGGTCCCAGTCGCCCTCGCGCATGGCCCGGCGCAGCAGCCGCACGCTCTGCTCGCTGGCCGTGGTATGTCCCTCGTCGGCGGCGCCGGCGGCGGCCATGTCGAGGCCGGCGCCGCCCGGGCCGCCGTCGGTGCCGTCGGCGCCGTCGGGCGCCTCAAAGGCGTGCAGCACCAGCAGGTAGCCGCCGGCCGTCTTGAGGCGGCCGCGCAGCAGCGACTCCTCAAACAGCTCCTGCGGCGGCGGCAGGTAGGCAAACAGGGTGCGCCACGAGCGCACCTCGGTCTTGCGCGTGCACTGCACGACAATGTCCAGGTAGGCCGGCTGGAAGCCCGACAGCAGCGACAGCACGCGCGGCAGCACCGCCGCCTCGGGCGCCGGCGCCGGCGACGCGTCCACCTCCTCGTCCAGCACCTGGTGCAGCAGAATCTCGAGCGCGTGGAAAAAGTACGGCAGCGCCCGGTACTGCCGCGCCAGCTGCAGGGCCGCCGCCGCGTCGCTGGCGCGCAGGTAGTAGCGCAGCATCTCGGGCAGAAAGAGATGCGTCTGGTCGGTCGTTAGAAGGGAAAACGGGAACGAGAACGAGAAAACCAAACGAACGAAACAAACAACCCACCCGGATGCCGCAGCGGAAAAACGAAAACGGCACGTCGCGGCGCTGCACCAGGTCCGGCTCGAGGCCCAGCACGACCCCCCGCGCCAGCAGCGGCGACAGCGGGTAAAAGTCCACCGGGATGGCCACGGCCGGCTGCAGGTCGCCGCCGCCGGGCACCGCGTCCAGGATCTGCTGCGTGTCGGGCCAGACCTTGAGCTGGGCGCCGTCAAAGACCCAGAGCGAGTTGGGCAGGGGAGACGGGTCGCTGTCGAGGCCGCCGGGTCCGAGTCCGGGGCCGAGTCCGGGGCCGAGTCCGGGTCCGCCGCCGGGTCCGAGTCCGAGTCCGAATCCGCCGAGTCCGGGTCCACCGGGTCCGAGTCCGCCGCCGCCCACCCCCCCCGGCTGGTCCTTGGCGCACACATAGTACTCGACGTTGCGCGCCACTATGCGCATGTCGTACTTGAGCACGCCCTGGCCGTCGCGCGTGGGCCGGAAGAGCGCCAGCTTGCCGTCGAGCAGCACAAACACAGACGCCACCGTGACGTCCTGCGACGGGTCGCCGTCGCGCAGCTGCGCCTCGGGCACCAGCAGGCTGAGCCCGCGCACCCGCGCCGGGCTGCGCACAATCGTGTGGAAGCCGATCTGGCCCACCGGCACCAGCCGCACGCCGCTGGCCCGCGCCGCCGGCGCCACCACGTAGTGGTGCAGCACGTTGTCGTACGTGTACACCAGCAGCGAGTCGCTGCCCGACGGCGTGATCATCACAATCGCCGCCGGCACCGCCACCACCTGCGTCGCCGCGTACGGGCTGTCCAGCGCCGCCTCGCGCGGGAACAGCCGCAGCTCAAACGAGCGCCGCCCCGAGTGCAGAGCCCCGGCCCCGACTCCGGACCCGACTCCGGACCCGGCTCCGGTTCCGGCTCCAGTTCCGGCTCCGGCTCCGGCTCCGACTCCGACTCCCGCACCCGCTCCGGCTCCTGCACCCGCTCCAACGCCGACTCCTCCGGTTCCGCCCCCCGACGCCCCCCCCCCGTCGTCCACCTCGACCTCGACCGCCGCCACCAGCAGGTTCTGGAACCAGCACATGCCGCCGCGCACCTGGAACGCGTTCTCGGCCGCGTCGTGCGTGAAGCAGCGCCAGCGGCCCGACGCCACGCTGTAGTGCGCCAGCCCGCGGCGCCCGGCCACGGCCACGTAGCGCCCGTCGGCCGAGATGACTGTGTGCCGGATCGGCCACTGGTTCAGCAGGTAGTTGGCCGGCACCCGCGCCGCGTGCCACAGCAGCGACGGCTCTGCCGCCGCTGCTGCTGCTGCTGAGGCTGCTGAGGCTGCTGAGGCTGCTGCTGACGCTGTCGTGTGCCCCGGAGCCCGCCCGGGCGGCAGCCCGTGGCTGCCGCGGTAGACGAGAATGTGCTGGTTCGTCTGCAGCACGGTGCGGAACAGGTTGGCCGGGCTGTAGCAGCCCGTGGCGGCGCTGCGCGCCATCTCCAGCAGCCACACGGCCGCGTGGTCGTGCGCCAGCAGCAGCAGCTCGCCCGCGCCGCCCACGCCGCCGCCGATCCACGCGGCGTCGCGTACGCCGCCGCCCAGCCACGCCTCTCCGCCGCCGCCGCCGCCACCGCCGCCGCCGCCGCCGCCACCGCCACCGCCGAAACCCGACTCCGCCATGAAGCTGTTGGCCAGCGGCTGCCCAAACACGCTCCACGTGGCCCAGCCGTGCTCGTAGCCCACAAACAGACACTGGCCGTCGGGCGAGTAGGCCAGCTTGGCCAGCCGGCCCGCCGTGGCCGGCGCCGCCGGGGCCGCGTGCGTGTGCGACCGCGCAATGTTGCCGGCGTAGTCGCGCGCCGCGTACACGCGCACGGCGCCGTCTGCGCAGCCCACGGCGATGAGCGAGAAGCGCGCGTTGATGGCCGCGCGGCACGCCTGCTCGCCGGCCGTCTGCGGCACGTGGAAGCCGTAGCCGTGGAAGAGCTTGCCGGGGGCGGAGCCGGAGCCGCCCGGGGCTGACCCGCCAGCCCCGGAGCCGGAACTGGAACCCGGGGCTGACCCGCCAGCCGCCCCGCCCGCCACCACCTGGCTCCGCTGCACCGCATAGGCCTTGCCGTCGCTCGTGACCCAGGTCGACAGGCTCATCGGCTTGTCGTGCACCATCTCGCTGACCGACACCTTGCGGTCCAGCCAGCCCATGCGGCTGAGGATCTCGGTGCTGGTCTGCGCGCCGTCGGGCCCGGCCGCCCAGCGGATGCACTGCACGGACGCGGGCTTGCGCGTGGCCACGACCAGCTCGTCGTCCAGCGCCAGCGCGCAGACCACGCCGGCGTCCATCTGGATGACCAGGTGGAAGTGCACGCTGACGTCGCGGATGCCGCCGCCCTCGCCCGCGCCCCAGAGAAACTGGCCCGGCTGCGTGTAGCCGGGCTCGCCCGCGTGGTTCTGCCGCCGCCGCTGCATGTTGGTGTGGCTGGAAAAGTGCGGCTGGTACACGAGCGCCTTGCCGTCCGTCGCCACCGAGTACGTGATCAGGTAGCCGCCGCTCGTCGACAGCACCACAAACGCCGAGTCCGGCCGCAGCAGCACGTCCACGTTGTGCCCGTACGTCTGCAGCGACGCCGCCGACCGCACCACCACCGCCAGCACCACCGTCGGCTGCCGTGCTCGTCAGCCACACACGCACACGCACGCCCACACACCCACACACACCCACCCCAACTCACCTTTGTCTGCCAGATCGCCATCGACGTCGCCGTGATCGTCACAAACATCAGCCCCGACCGCGCCACCCGCAGCGCCAGCATCGCCTCCTGCGGCGGCCGTGGCGCTCTCCGCCGCCGCCGCCGCCCGCCCGGGCCCGAGCTGTCGCCGCCGCCGCCGCCGCCGCCGCCGCCGCCGCCGCCGCCGCCCGCCGCGCTCAGGCTCATGTCATCGCCGCGCTCCACCGGCTGGATCGCCGGCGTCATTGGCGTCATCGGCGTCGTCGGCGTCAGCGGCCGGGACGCCCCCCCTCCTCCTGCTCCTCCTGTTGCTGCTGCTGCTGCTGCTGCTGCTGCTGCCGCCGGCATGTCTGCGTACAGGTGCACGCCCGTGCCGCGCGGAGTCGGCGGCGGCGGCGGCTCCGGGAGGCCATCGTGGGAGACGGAAACGGCGGCGGCAGACCCGGCCCGCTTGGCGCTCCTGCGCGTGCTGTTGGTCGTCGCGTAGATGCGCGGAGTGGACACCGGCCAGTACATGAGGGGCGCAGGCCCGGGAAAGCTCCGAGGCGATGGATGTTTGATGAGGTTTGGTGAGAGGAAAAGATATATGTGCTTTAAACGGGCCTGTAGTAGTATCTTACTACGGGACGACGTCTAGGGAAGGCGCCACGCCACAGTCCCCGCTTTAACGCGGGCGTTGTAACCGTGCACGCGGTCCGCCTAACCACATGCGTCCGCACTGTCCCGCACTGTCTTGACTTCCCTCTCTCTCTCTCTCTCTCTCTCTGTCTCTCTCTCTGTCTCTCAGTCTTTCCTCCCCCCCCCTCTCTCCCACCACCATGCCGCCACAGCCCGCCATCCTCCGGCCGCGCGAGCGCCTGGCCAAGGAACGGCTCCCCGAGTACTTTGCCGCCCTCAAGAGCCAGGCCTACCACGACCCCAGCACCCGCGGCGCCTACCAGGACTCAAACGTGGTCGGGTGCGTTCTCTCTGGCCGCTGGGCGATGCCATGGTCGTGCTGACGGGCCAGGGTGCGGGCCATTTCCTGGAATCCGCTGAGCTCGCTCGTGGCCACCGGCTCGAGCGACCGGACCGTCCGCGTGTGTGCGTTTTTCGTCCTCTGATTTCCGACCTTCTCTGACCTCTGACCTTCTCTGACCTCCCTCTGACTCCCAGGGAACCCGGAAAAGCCGATCCTGCGCTTCTCGACCGAGCTCAAAGGCCACGCGGCGGCCGTCGAGCGCGTGGCCTTTAGCCCGGTGCGCGACGCGCAGCTGTGCAGCATCAGCAGCGACGGCGTGGCCAAGTTCTGGGACGCGCGCACCAAGGCCTGCACCAACGAGGTGCGCGACCTCGGCGGCGGCGCCGCCGCGCTGGCCTGGGCGCCCGACGGCGACGCCCTCGTCGTCGGCAGCGGCCAGCGCCTCGTCGTGCTCTCGCCCGCCCAGCCGGCGCCGCTGGCCGTGCACACGCTGCCCGCGCGCACCAACGACCTGGCCTTTTGCTGGAGCGGCCTCAAGCTCTTTGTCGCCTCCGCCGACGGCCGCACCCGCATCCTGGCCTTTCCGGGCCTGGGGCCCGTCTTCCGGGCCAACTACACCGCCGCCGACGCCGCCGACGCCGCCGACGCGGCAGCCGACGCGGCAGCCGCCGTCGCGCCCGAGTTCTCCCTCAAGGGCCACACGGCCGAGTGCCTCAGCGTCGCCCTCAGCCCGACCGGCCGCTGCCTGGCCACCGGCGGCTCCGACGCCACCATTTCGCTGTGGGACACGGCCAAGTGGACGTGCCAGCGCACCATTACCACCATGGCCGGGCCCGTGCGCAGTCTGAGTGAGTGAGGCCGTCAGGGAGCCGAGGCCAGAAACTAGACGACCAACTGACAAACAGGCTTTAGCTGGGACGGCAACTACGTCATCGGCGGCAGCAACGAAGGTACGTGGAACGCACGCGGCCAAGACAGCAGCTGACCGGCAGGCACCGGACTCGAGATCACGCAGACCGAGAGCGGCGAGCACATTTACACGCTCAAGACGGCGCAGCCCGTGCCCGTCGTGGCCTGGGCGCCCACGCGGTACTTTCTGGCCTACGCCGAGCTGGGCAGTCTGCGCATTATCGGCGTCGACACGGAGAGGAAGTGAGGAGGAGGCGAGTCCGAACACGAGGACGTCAAGCGAGATGTCAGGCGAGGACGGCAGAAGGGTCAAGCGGGGACGTCAACGAAGACGTCAAACGAATGCGAGGGTGCAAGAGCCGGGCGGTACAAGACAGCCGTCAACGAAGACGCGAGGATGCAACGGGCGGTACAAGACGAGCCAGGCACAAGACAGACGTCAACGAAAGACGGCGGTACAAGACAGCCGACGGGACGGCACGGCCAAAAAGGCTACTGCTTACAGGCGCGTCAGCGTGCACCGCCTCAATATGTATATGGAATCAACGTCGCCCGGATTACTCATCCGCCATGCTATCGTAGTGTAGCGCACTGAGTGCTCCTTCCGCCCAGTGAGGGACGCTCCTTCCTACAGTGAGGACTGCACCTTCCTTCTCCGCCACAGTGAGGACTGGACCTTCTCTCCGCCCACACAGTGCAAAGAGAAAAGGCGCCCGCGATTCGTCAGCAGCGGCATCGTCCTGCTACCCTCGCCCGTTTTCCACCTTTCGACCCTCTTCCGCCGCGTTGCGACTCTGAAGAACGGACGTGTCGCGATCGCTGCTGCTCTGCTGCCAAGCCGTTGATCTGCCGTCCTGCGCACTTGCTGCCGGAGCGCCCCGTCGGCCCTGTCGTGCGCACTCTCCTCCGCGGGGGCCAGCAGCCTCAGCCGACCTCGATGCGATTCCCCCTTTTTTTTGGGCTTTTTGGGCTACCATCTCGACCTCTGCCGTGACTTTGGCCATCGCGACGCCGACCGCTCCGGGTCCAGACGCAGCCGCTGCCGGCAATGAGTCTGCGCGCTTGACGCACTGTCCCGCCTCGTCTCCTGTTCTCTCCGTTCTTCTCTCCGTTCTTCTCTCCTCCTTTTGTTCTTCTCTCCTCCTCTTCTCTCCTTCTATTCCCTCCTCCTCTTCTCTCCTCTTCTTCCCTCCTCCCTCCTCCTCCCTTCTTCATCCTCTTCTCCTCTTCTTCTCTGCCTCCTCCTCCCCTCCTCCTCCCCTCCTCCTCTCCTCCTCCCCTCTCTCACCCCACCATGGCCGACGACAACCCCAACGCCGGCCTCTCGCGCCAGAAACGCCTCGCCTGTCTGATCTGCCGCCGCCGCAAGCTCAAGTGCGACGGCCGCCGGCCCAGCTGCAGCACCTGCTCGCGCCTCGGCCACCCCTGCGCCTACGACGAGGTCCGCAAGAAGAGCGGGCCCAAGCGCGGCTATGTCAAGGCCCTCGAAGAGCGGCTGAGTGCGTCTCGTTCCGTCTTCTGTCTCGTCTTCTGTCTCGTCTTCTGTCTTTGTCTTCTGTCTCGTCTTCTGTCTCGTCTTCTGTCTCGTCTTCTGTCTCGTCTTCTGTCTCGTCTTCTGTCTTTGTCTTCTGTCTCCGTCTTTCTCTTTCGTCTTCTTACTTTGATACACTTGGTTCCATGTTCGCCTTTCTTCTTTCGTCTTTGATACACTTGATTCCGTATTCGTTTCTTCTTTCGTCTTCTTAACACACTAACACCCCCAGAACAAGTCGAGGTCATGCTCAAGACTCAGGACCCCCCCGACGCCCCCGGCTTCACGGCCGCCGCCCCGGCTGCCGCCGCTGCGAATGCCCCCGGCCTGGCCCGGCCCGGCGACCGCCGCGACTTGGACCCCTGGCAGTTCAGCGGCGAGTCGCCGCCTCCGCCCCCGCCTCCGCCGCCCGCCGCCGGCGCTGCCCCGCTCGACGACTTTGCCTTTGGCGCACCCATGCCCGGCCAGCAGCAGCTCAATGCCGCCGCCACCACCACCGCCGCCTCGGCCATGCCGGGCGGCAACCACTTTACCTACGAGATCATCAACCTCGGCCTCTCCGAGCCGCTGCCGCCCCAGGACACCATTGACGAGCTGTGGGTTTGATCCGCCTGACCTGTTGCCTGACCTGTTGCCTGACCTGTTGCCTGACCTGTTGCTTGACCTGTTGCTTCCGTCTCACTGACATCCTGGCAGACACCAGCTCTACTTTGACAAGATCCACCCGTCTCTGCCCATGATGCACAAGTACCGCTACTTGGCGGCCCTGAACCTGTGCGTCCTTTCCGTCCCCCCTTTCCTGCTGAGAACGTGCCCTGACAGAGAGGCAGAGCCCCCCACCAGCGGCCCCCCGTCTGCCTGCGCTACGCCATGTGGACGCTGGCCTCGTCGGCCGCCGACAAGTTTGCCGACCTGCAGGACCACTTTTACCAGCGCGCCCGCAAGTACCTCGAGGCCGACCTGATGAAGGGCTACGGCGAGCAGATCATCTCCGTCGCCCACTGCCAGACCCACATCATCCTCGCCTCCTACGAGTTCAAGATGATGTACTTTCCGCGCGCCTGGATGAGCACCGGCCAGGCCGTCCGCCTTGTCCAGATGTGAGTGTTGCTCTTCCACGCCCTTTCCACCGCCTCTCTCAAACCCCCTTTCCACCGTCTCTCTCAAACCCCCTTTCCACCGCTCTCTCACATCCTCTAACCCCCAGGATGGGCCTCCACCGCCTCGACGGCAACGGCCTCGACGTCAAGCTGTGCATCCAGCCCCCCCGCGACTGGACCGAGGCTGAGGAGCGCCGCCGCACCTTTTGGATGGCCTTTTGCCAGGACCGCTACGCCAGCATCGGCACCGGCTGGCCCATGACCTTCGACGAGCGCGACGTCGCCACCCTGCTGCCCGCCTCCGACGACGCCTTTGACCTGAGCCGCGCCGAGCCCAGCGTCATGCTGGCCGACGCCATGTCGCCCGCCGGCGTCGGCCAGCTGACCCCCTTTGCCGGCGTCGTGCTCATGGCCTGCCTCTTTGGCCGCAACCTCATCCACCTGCACCGCCCCGACGCCGACACCCGCGACGCCGACCTCAACGGCGAGTACTGGAAGCGCCACCGCAACCTCGACAACATCCTGCTCAACACCCTGCTCGGCCTGCCCGCCCACCTCAAGCTGCCCGCCGGCCTGCAGAACCCCAACATTGTCTTCACCAACATGTGCGTCCACACCTCCACCATCTGCCTGCACCAGGCCGCCATCTTCAAGGCCGAAAGCAACGGCCTGGCCGCCTCCGTCGGGCCCGAGAGCAAGGTCCGCTGCATCACCGCCGCCAACGAGATCGCCAGCATCATGCGCATGGTCTCCCACATCGACCTCTCCTCCATGAACCCCTTTATCTCCTTTTGCCTCTACGTCGCCGCTCGCGTCTTTGTCCAGTCGCTGCGCACCCGCCCCGACGAGAGCCAGACCGCCGACGCCCTGCGCTTCTTGCTGACCGCCATGAGCGCCCTGCGCCGCAAGAACCCGCTGACCCAGTCCTTTTTGGCCCAGCTCGACGTCGACCTCGAGGCCCTCGGCGACCGCATCCCAACCCTGCGCTTCTCCCTGCCACGCAGCACCGACAGCGTGAGTTTTTTCGTCTTGTTTCTCTTTTTCTCGTTTATCTCGTTTTATCTCGTTTGATTTCGTTTTCTTTTTATCTGACCTTCTTACCTTCTTCACAGCCCCTGTCTGAACGCCAAGCCGCTGCCTGCGAGGACGGTCCCGGCGACGGCATCCTGTCCTACCAGCGCGAGATCTCAAAGGCCAACACCACCGACGACAACTCCACCCCGTCCACCGGCCCGGAATCCAGCGAGGACTCCAGCGGTCGCGACCGCCCTCCCGCGAGCGTCGCAGCTGCAGCCGCCGCCGCCGCCGCCGCCGCCGCAGCAGCGGCAGCAGCGGCGGCCTCGACTTCAGCCTCGGATACCGGCGTGCAGAGCTGGCTCGGCCCCGATCCGCGCCTGTCCACGCGGGACCGCGGCAGTGCAGGCCACTCGCCCATTTTCGCCATGGCCTCCAACGGATATTCTGATTCCAACATGGGAAACGCGTTGCTTCACGGCAGCGGCGGCGGAGGCGGTGGTGGCAGCGGCGGCGGAAGCTTCGTGCACGCTGCCGCCGGCGACAACGACATTCACGACCTGTCGACGTCGCCCGGTGACGGTCTCTCGAGCCGTCCCACGCCCAACTCCAGCACGGCCTCTGAGCAGCGCCTGACCCTGGCCCCGCCCAGCAGCGGACACGGCGGCTCGTTTGCCGCCAGCCCCGTGTCGCCATCACGGATGCTCGGCAACGGCAGCAGCAGCAGCGGCGGCGGTGGCGGAAACATTCACTGCAACGCCAATGGCAACGGCTCGCAGGGCGTCGGGCGCAACTCCGTCGACTACTTGGCGGCCACCGGCCCGGACGGCCTGCAGGTGCTGCAGGGGGCAGGCGCGGCGGCGGCGCTCTCGAGCCTGATGGGCGGCCCGCACCAAAACGACTACGGCATCGCGCAAAACTGGGACCTACAGAGCCAGGCACCGATGACGCCCGTGTCCGAGGGCATGCTGCGGACCATTATGCAGATGGGGCCAATGGAGACCATGGACCTCGGGTGGGAGTCGAACCCGTGAAGGGGGGGCAAGACGACGATGCGGCGAGAGACCAGCGACGGGCAGTCGAAAAACGAGAGACGAGACGAGCAGTCGAGACGAGATGAGCAGGCGAGAAACGAGAGACGAGAGAGACGAGACGAGCAGTCGAGAAACTAGACGAGACGAGCAGTCGAGAACTAGAGACGAGACGAGCAGTCGAGAACTAGAGACGAGACGAGCAGTCGAGAAACGAGAGACGAGACGATACGACACTGGTTGGGGCGGTCTAAAAGGTGGGTGCAACATGACGACTTTCTGGATTCTATTTTGGACTTTATTTGGATGACTTCTTTTGGCTCTTGGTTGCCCTTTCCGCTTTTCTGTTCTGGGAGCTCTGATCGGGCTGGATTACGCCGGCTGTGGAGGCAGCTTTTTGGTTACTGTTTTGACTCTGGTTACTGTTTTGACTCTGGTTACTGTTTTATTCCTGGTCTGGACTGTTTTTTATTCCTGGTTTGGCCGAGCGGCGGAAGGGAGAGATGCAGGGACACTCTGGGTATAATGGATTATCATGTCTTTGATTGTTTGATTCTTTTGGAGCTGTCATCTGAACTCTGCTCATTTGGTGCTCTGCTCTAAGCAGTGCTCCGGCGAGGACTAAGACTCGACTCTGGTATGTATAACCGGCCACTAAAATGACATGCTTTGCGGCGCGCGCTCGTGCAAATTCAATACATCATTTAATATCCTTGTAATCTTGTCCCAGGGCATTTTCCCAGCAACCTCCCGTATCCATATCATTACCATCTTGGCCGTCTTGACTGGCACCGACAAAAGAAAAGAACAGACCGATCGCAAGGACGAATTATAAGCACAAAAAGTAGAGGGCGTAAACAAATTCAAAAGGGGACCTTGGACAACCGGGACTCGCACGACCGGGACTCGCACGACCGGGACTCGCACAACCGGGACTCGCACGACTGGGACTCGCACAACCGGGACTTGCACAACCGGGCCGGACCCCCCAACTAGTCCCAGCCCATGTCCAGCATCATGTTGATGACGCCCGTGTCGGCGCTGGGCTTGCGCGTGTAGCCGCGCAGCTGGCGCCAGGCGGCGCCGGTGGCGCGGCCCTCCTCGACAATGGCGTGGATGCCGTCGAGGCTCTGGCCGGCGCGGCGCAGGGCCGGGCTGGCGGTGACGGTGTCGGCGAGGCGCAGCTCGCCGGCGTTCTTCTCCATCTCGGCGCGCAGCAGCCAGCGCTCCCAGGACCAGCTGCCGGCAAGGCCGGTGACGGCGGCAATGTGGTCGGTGGAGCCGGAGACCATGGCCTCGAGGCAGACGGTGGGGGGGGGCTGGCTGTCGCGCCCGGCTGTCGGAGCCGGCGGAGCCGGCGTCGTCGGCTCCTCCGGCTGCACCGGTTTTAGCTGCTGTTGCTGCTGCTGCTGCTGCTTCCTCGGCCCCACGGGCAGGCAGGTCCAGGCGCGGCGGGTGTCGGCAAAGCCGGCGCGGTCGAGGCGGCCGAGAAAGAGCTTGGTGGGGGCCGGGTCGTAGCCGAGGGTGGAGAGGACGAAGCCGAACTCGACACTCTTGGCGTGGGCGAGCGGCCCGGCGTTGACGAGGTCGGCGTCGAGGACGGCAAACTCGAGGTAGCCGCCCGGCTTGAGGACGCGGAAGCACTCGCGCAAACAAGTCTCCCACTCGTCCTCGCCGTGCTCGCCGACGTACTTGAGCATCGAGGACAGGTCGGCGGCGCGCACGAGGTCGAAGCGGGCGTCGTCAAAGGGCAGGCGCGTCAGCTTCTCGACGGCAACCTGGCGGTGGTTGGGCGGGCCGCGGATGTTGGCGTTGGACAGCTGGCGCACCGCCTTTGTGGTGACGCTGTAGACCTTGGCGTTGGGGTACTGCAGCGCGGCGTGCCAGGACCAGTCGCACGTGGCCTGGCCGCCGAGGTCGAGGATGCGGACGCGGTCGCGGGCGAGGCCGGCCCGGGTTCTGGCCCGGGTTCCGGTTTCGGGCCGGGTTCCGGTTCCGGTCCGGGTTCCGGTTTCGGCCCGGGTTCGGGTTCGGGTTCTGGCCCCGGCCCCGGCTCCGGCTCCGGCCAGGCGCTGGTGGACGGGCGCGCAGACCAGGCGGCCGCCGTTGAGCAGCTTGAGGGCGGCGACGTGCCAGGTGGTCATGGCCATCTGGCGCAGGGCGTCGGCCTCCTTGTCGGCGCGCAGTTTCTGGGGGTCGTCGGCGACGGGGACGTCGTCGCCGCGGGCCACGTTGGCGCTCATGCGGCGCTTCTGGGCCGACTGGGGCACGACGGCCAGCTGGAACTTGCCGAGCAGCTGGCTGCGGTGGGCGGCGCGCAGCAGCAGGCGCTGGGCCTGCAGGGCCTCGAAGCGCGGCAGGCGGTGCACAAAGGCGTCGCCGGCGTGGCTGCGCACCATGCGGTCGGTAAAGGCGCGGTAGTAGGCCGATTCCTGGTGGACGAGCCGCGAGGGCAGCAGCCGCGGCGTGGCCGGCGACTTGGGGACGCCCGAGAAGCGCACCGTCTTTTTGCGCGCCACCGTCGTCTCCGCCGCGGTCTCTGCCTCTGCTTCTGTTTCCGCTTCTGCTTCTTCCTCCGCTGCCGCCGCCGCTGCCGCCCCCGACGCCTCCGCCTCGGCCCCGTCGCGTACGTCGCCCTCGGTCAGGTCCACGATGCCGCTCAGGTAGGCGCGCTGGGCCAGCAGCCAGCCGCGGGTGCGGTCGAGCTGCGACAGCGTGTTGGCGCGGCCGAGGCTGGCTTTGGTGACGATTTCGGTGGCCTCGATCTCGGTGGCCTCGATCTCGGTGGCCTCGGCCGTCGGCTGCTGCTGCTGCTGCTGCTGCTGCTCCTGCTCTTGCTGCAGTTCCCGCTGCTGCTCCTTCTCTTGCTGCAGCTCCCGCTCCCGCTCCTTCGCATAGGCCTCCTCCGCCACGTACTCCTCAATGTAGTCCTGGGCATCGGCCTCGCCGGGCAGCGGCAGCTGGCGCGCCGTGATGGGTGTTTGCTGCACTCGGAGGGCCGTGACCGGCTCGTCGGTCTCGAGAACGGCGGCGGTGGCCACTTCGATGATGCGCTCCACGGGCGAAGACGACGGCACGACGCTGGCGTCAGCGGCCGGTGGTGCCGCCGCCGCCGCCGCCGCCGCCGCCGGCAACTCGGGAACAGACTGCCACGGCAGGCGGTAAAACTGCTCGGCAGCGCCCGAGGTGGGCGGCGCGGGCGAGTCGTAGAGGGCCGCCCCAGCCCCGGCGGTGTCAATGGGCGTCATGCCGGGCAGGTGCCAGGTGTTGCGGGAGTGCGGCGACAGGCCGGAGAAGAAGCCCGAGGGCGAGGGGATCTCGAGGCGCGTCAGGCCGGACAGCGAGGAGGCGCAGGCGGAGGAGGAAAAGCGCTGGCGGCCGCCTCCCGCCGAGTAGAGCAGGGCGTGGAGCGGCGGCAGGCTGGTGCCGCCGGTGCTGAAGCGCAGCGGGTGCTGGCGGGCGGCCTCGGCCATCTCGGACGTGATGGTCGGCTCGGGCTCGGGCACCTCGATGACGGGCTCCGGGTCCGCGTCGGCATCATCGCCGGCGATGGAGTCGGTGTCGGAGCGGGCCAGCGCGTGCAGAGTGGCCAGGGCACCCGGCTGCAGCTGGACGCCGGCCCAGGCGAGGTCGCCGCCACCACTGCCGCCACCGCCACCGCTGCCGCCGCTGCCGCCACCGCCGCCGCTGCCGCCGACGCCGCCGATGCCGCCGCCGACGCCGCCGCTCAAGAGCTCGTCGTCGTCGGCGCCTATGACGGGGGTGGGCGGTGCGGAAATTTGCGTCAGCTGATCGTCAGACATGTTGCCGTCGAGCGAGGGCGGCGCTGAGACGGCAGGCACGGCCTGGGCCTGGTGCCGCTGCATAAAAGACACGATGCCGGGCGACATGGCGACCGAGGCCGAGGGCGTCGGCGGCACCGGCGAGGTGTTGCGCTTGGACGTGGCCGACGCCGGCGTCACGGCGGTGATGATGCTGGTGACCCGCGGCAGCCGCGCCGGGATGGTAAGCGGCGGCAGCAGGACGCGGCGCGGGATCTCGCTGTTGCTGTTGCTGTTGCCGCCGCCGCTGCCGCCGCCGCTGCGCGACAGGCGCCGGCCGCCGATGCCAGCCTCGTCGTCGGAGACGTCGTAAATGTCGTCAAAGTCGGTCAGGTCCGTCAGGGCGCTGCCGCTGTGGCGCCAGCCGCTGATGGCCGACGTGTTGGGCGAGACGGTCGAGGCGAGCGGCGACGTGTAGTCGTTGCCGCTCTCGTCGGCGCTGTCGTCGGCGCTGTCGTCGTCGGCTCCCGACATGCTCGACGCCAGCACCGGCGCCGGCAGAAAGTGGAAGCCGCGCGGCGTCGGGAAGTGGTCGCTCATCGGCGACAGCCACGCCTCGACCTTTTGCTCGTGCATGCCCAGGAGCCGGTCCTCGCGCAGCCGGTCCTCGAGGCGGAACGCCGCCGCCGGGGCCAGAGCCGGGGCCGGGGTCGGGACCGGGCTGTCCGGGCGAGCCGCGCCGGGCGACTCGACCAGGTCCGGCTCTTCCATTATTGTATTAAGATGTTGGTACTCTCGTCTGCGGTCCTGCGAAGAACGAGAGGCGCTCTGGAGCGCTACTGCGATACCGTTGCCAGCCATGGTATCGGGATATCAGAGAAATGAAAGTCGTATATCAAAAGTCAAGTATGGGGGCGTATATGAAAGAAACCGTCAAAAGGAAGCGATCAAAGCGATCAAAAAGTGAAAGACGCCGGCGTCAGGTCTCGGATCCAGCGAGCAGAATCAAACGATGGGATGGCTTGGTCAACAAACCGTCAAGGCACACAGAAAAGACATGGAACAGCCAGAGAGCTGTGACAGCGCCGTGAGAAACGAATGCAGGAAGAGGACGAGAGGCGGCGCGGGGGGGGGCGGGCGCTTTTGTTTCCGTCGACATGCAGCCCGCCGGGAGCATCAGCACCCCCATTTCGAGCGAGCGGCTCGCTGGCGCCGCCGCTGTGACTTGGCCTGCTCCGGGTGCTGCAGTCGGCCGGCTGGTGGAGGGCGGCGCCCTCAGCCCATTCGCTGAGCGACGGCCGCCTCGGCCGGAGCGCCCACGCCAGGGCCAATCAGCAGCCGCAGCCCGAGGTCATCTCAACGGGCAGCTCCACCGGGCATGGCGCGCGCCAACCAGGACGCACTGCGTGGTGGAGCCGAGGTCGGCGGCTCGCAGCCGGCGCTTAATCGAGGTGGTATGGTGGTATGAGGTGGGGTGAGGTCGAGTGGGAGAGGGAACACGTAGTAGATGCTAAAAATGGAAGTACATGGAGGGGAGTAATGAGGAAGGAAAAGAAGAATGAAAGAAAAAGACAGAAGACAGATGTCAGAATGTAGAAAAGAAGACGAAGCCTGAAGATGACAAGAAAAGAAGACGAAGACTGAACGAGGCAACCAGACGAGGCACGAGACGACACAGCCCGAAACGACGTGCACAGGAAACGCAGCGCAACACAACGAAACGGAACGGAACAAACGAATGGAACGAAACGGATCAGGGCTGCAGGTTGGCGGCTCGACACCCATGGCATGGCGGCACGAGATGGCGTTTGAGATGTCGTGGCCGGCCGAGTAGATGTACTGCTGTGACTAAGCCGAGAGGCGAGGAAGGAGCCATCTTGCGGCGTTACGGCCGATTAGGCAAGATGGCGCATTGCGTCCTCTGCCTTTATCCTATTGGTGCTTAGTGAAGCCTGGAAGCCTGTAGTGAAGCCTGTTGCTTCAGTGAAGCCCGTTGCTTCAGTGCTTTACTCCGACACTTCAGTGTTTTACTCCTGCACTTCAGTGCTTACTCCGGCACTTCAGTGCTTTACTCCTGCACTTCAATGCTTACTCCCGCACTTCAGTGCTTACTCACTTCCAGTCACTTTGTCGTTTGCTCCAGACGTTCACGTTTGTACCAAGCATCCCGTTGCTTGTGTCTCCCGTTGTATCTCCCGTGCTTGATCTCCCAATCTCCCGTTGTACTCCCGTTGCTTTACTCTTTCACAATACTCTTTTCACAAGTGCTAACATCGCGTTAAAGTGGAACAGATAGGCTGCCGCACTAGACGGTAGCAGCCAGCTGCTACCCCGCAACACCTGCAGCTCCCTGTAAAAATCACATGGAGGGGCAGCTCCGTTCGAGCCTTTCTGCTATCAAACGACCACAGCTCGACCGCAGCCGCAGCGCCGTAACAGTCCAAGAGGCCGACTTGTTCTTATCATTTGTTCTTCTCGCCTCCCTTTTCCTTTTTCCTTTCTGGCTCCCGTCGCCTTGGCCTTTCCTCCTTTTTTCTATCCCTCGCCTCCCTTCTCGCCTCCCTTTTCTTCTTCCCTTCCTTCTTCCTTTCCTTCTTCCTTTCCTTCTTTCTTCCTCGCCTCCCCTTCTCCCTCTTCTCCTCCCCCACAGCCATGGCCGACGCGGAACCGTCAGAACCGGCAGAGCCCCAGGGCCGCCACGTCGTCTACTGCGGCGGTAAGTCTCCTGTGCCGTCTCCTTGTTCCCAAATGCTGACGATCCAGTGTGCACTATGCCGCCCGAGGTACGACCCCTTCCAGTGGACTCTTGTCTTTCCCTCCCCCCCCCCGCTGACAGCCAGTACTGCGAATACGGCGGCACCGTGCGCAAGTGCCAGGAGTGGCTCGAGGCGCACCACCCGGACATGTACGAGCGCATATGGTCGCCCGAGGCGCTGGAGGCGGCCACGGCCGCGCTGTCGGTGGAGGCGCAGAAGCGGGCGGCCAAGGACGCGCAGAAGAAGACGGCGCGCGCCGAGGCGGCCGAGCAGAAGCAGGCCAGCCTGCTGGCCAAGAGCATCGTCACGGTCAAGCGCATCGAGCGCAACAAGCGCAAGCACGTCACCGCCGTGTCGGGGCTCGAGGCCTTTGGCCTGGACCTGAAAAAGGTGGCCAAGGAGTTTGGCAAGAAGTTTGCCACCGGCGCCTCCGTCACCAAGCTGCCCAGCGGCGGCGAGGAGATTGTCGTCCAGGGCGACGTCAGCGACGAGATTGAGGAGTTTCTGCTCGAAAAGTACAAGGACATTCCCGAGGACAACTTTGAGTTTATCGACGACAAGGCCAACAAGAAAAAGGCCGCCGCCGCTGCCGCTGCCGCTGCCGCTGCCGCTGTATAGCTGGGACTCGCCCGAGAAAGAAGCATGCCCCGTACCATTCAAAGAGTTCCGAAAATGAAGTCGCTGTGCCGTGACAACTCCTTTCTCCCCCCTTCCCCCCCCCAAACGCCTCATGCGTGCTGGCGGCATATGCCGTGCCGCCTTGTGCCGACTTTTTCGGTGCCTGTCCGCTTATGTTCCATGCCCTGTTCCGCTTTCCCGTTTCCGCTCCCAGGTCCAGCTCCTGCTTCCAACCTCGGATCATCTCAATCCCGCTTGCGCAGCACCCGGCCCGACCTCGTCGTCGCTGCTGCGGCTGCCGCCGGCTTGGCTGCCGCCGTCGTTCTTTTTGCCGCTGCGCTGGCCACGCCTTTCTTGATTGAGTTCATGACAGTCTTTCTCGCTCCCGTTGTTGCCGCCGTCGCTGCCGTCTTGCGTGCACCAGCAGCCGAGCCCGCACCGGCGCGCCCGGGTTTCCGCACAACCGTGTCCGTGCTGCCGTCGCTGACCTCGCTGGCGCCGCTCGTGCGCGGCCGCCCGGCGGTCTTGGGTGCGGCTGCCGCCGCCGTGGTGGTGGGCGCGCCGCCAGTCCGGCGCGGCCGTCCGACCGGCGCTGCTGCTGACGCGGTGGTCTTGCGCTTGGCGGTGCCGGTGGCAGCCGCGCGCGTTGACCGCGCCTTTTCCACCATGGAGCTGAGCAGCGTCGTGGCCGCCGCCTGCTTCTCGGGCGACACGGGACGCGCGATAAACGGCTTGGCCGGCGAGGCCAGGGCCGCCGCCGCCACCGGACGGTCGCGGGGCTGCAGCCGCGTGTTGGACGAGGCCGGCGAGAGCACCTGCGGCGCCGGGCCGTGGCCGTGCGGGTGCGGCCGTTTCTTCAGCGCGTCGAAAAAGACGTCTGGGTGCTCCTGGTTCTCCTTGTCGCCCAACAAGTCGCTTTACGCGTTAGCATCACACACACGCACACACACACACACACACACACACACACACACACACACACACACACACACACACACACACACACACACACCTTGACGGCTTGCGTGGCCGGCCCACCGGCCGGGGTGCCGGCCGGACGTCCTTTTCGGGCACGGGCGGCGACGGCTGCGACAGCGGCCACACGCGGTCGTGGGCGGCCGTGCTGTGCATGGGCGGCAGCGGCAGCGGCAGCGGCAGCGGTCTCGACTCGCCCGCGTGCTTGTGCATCAGCTCGCCCATCTTGGCCCGGCGCAGCGCCCGCGGGATGCGGTTGACACGGATCTCTATGCGCGTCCGCAGCCCCTGCGCCTGCAGGCTGTACTGTGCCCGCAGCTTCCGCGCGCGCTCCGTCACTGCGCCCGTTAGCGGCTGCGGCAAGGCAGTCCAAAGAGAAGAAACAGCCCAAAGAGAAGAAACAGCCCAAAGAGAAGAAACAGCCCAAAGAGAAGAAACAGCCCAAAGAGAAGAAACAGCCCAAAGAGAAGAAACAGCCCAAAGAAAAGAATGAGAGGAAAAAACGCACCCTCGAGCTGCAGATTGTCCATCAGCGCCTGCTTCTGCGCCAGCGTGATGCCTGTCCTCCGCCGCTTGAGCGGGCTCTCGGCGCCGTCGCCCGTCTTGGTGGCCACCGTCTGTGCTGCCGTCGTCGCGCTGGGCGCGTCCAGCGCCTCGGCCGCCGGCTCCGACTTTCTCTTGCGGCCCCGGGGAGGCATTTTGCGTCGTCGGCGCGGTTTGTGACAGAGTGAATTCGAATGGGCAATGTGAGGCAAAATCGATATGGCAATGGGCGTCAGTAGAAGCAAAAGATCTCAGCAGTGTGTGCTTGGGCTGTGTGTCGAGGTCTGGCACTACGTAAATGTGTCGGCTGTGTGTCGAGGCTTTGGTGTGTGTGTGTCGGCTGTCGACGCGTTGAGCGTTTGTATCTTTCGTGTTTGATTTGAGATCCACTGCGATGCTTTGCTTGAAAACGCAAGTAAACAAACCCCAGGCGCGGCGGCCCGTGCGCAAGCATTACCTCACCGCCTGCCGGAAACAGCTAGCGGTTTTTGTCGCCGGTGGGACCCGCTTTTGTGAACTTGGCCTGACGACAGCTTTTTGGTGGCCTTGTGCTCCCCTCTCTCAACTGTGCTCAGCTGCTTTCCCTCCTCTCTCGCAGGCGACGACCGATCAGCAGCACCACCCGCACCCATCACCACAAACGCCACCGGGCTCCCCCATTTACGCTTCCCGACGCGAGGAAGCGGTTTGACACATACGTCCCACGCCCATTTCTTCTAGTCGCCGGGGCCGCCAACCCGCCCGCCAGCCGCCAAGATGCCGATGGAAGCGGTGATGATCCTCGTGGACAACAGCGAGCACAGCCGCAATGGCGATTTCTTGCCGACGCGGTTCGACGCGCAGGCCGACGCCGTTGGCGTGGTGTTCCAGCGCATTGTGCAGAGCAACCCGGAGTCGGAGGTCGGCCTGATGAGCATGGCCGGCACGGGCCCCGAGGTGCTGGTGACCATGACCAACGAGCAGGGCAAGATCTTTGAGGGCCTGCACCGGACCAAGAAGCGCATCCGGGGACACATCCACCTCGGGACCAGTCTGCAGATTGCATCGGTGAGTGGGGACACGTTGGTATCCAAACCAAAAAAGAAAAAGAAGAACAAAAAAAAACATGCTGACCCGCAGCTCGCGCTCAAACACCGCAAAAACAAGATTCAGCGCACGCGCGTGGTCGCCTTTATCTGCTCGCCCGTGGCCGACGAGGAAAAGGCGCTGCTGGCGCTGGCCGGCAAGCTCAAGAAGAACAGCGTGTACGTGGACTTTGTCGTGTTTGGCGAGAAGGGCGACGTCACCATGCAGCGGCTGCGCAAGTTCAACGAAAAGGTCAAGGGCAACGAGGGAAGCTTCCTGGTCGAGGTCCGGGCGAGCGGCGTCCTGCTTAGTGACCATCTGATCTCCACGCCTATCCTGCGGGGCGACGACATGATTGGCAACGAGTCCGGTGCCGGGCTGGGAGGCAGCGGCGGCAGCGGCGGCGGCGGCGGCGGCAGCGCGGGCGGAGCAGGCGGCGGCGCGGGCGGCGGAGCGGGCGGCGGCGGCGGCGTCATGGACGAGTTTTCGCTCGAGTCCGACCCGGAGCTGGCGCTCGCGCTGCGCCTCAGCCTGGAGGAGGAGAACGCACGGCAACATCGCAAGGCCAAGGAGGCCGAGGCGGCCAACAAGGCCGGCCTGGACGCCGTCAAGGAGGAGGACGAGGGGGCGCCGTTGCTGAACAAGGACGGCGAGCCCAGCGGCAGCGGCAGCGGCCCGGATGCGGCGGGCAACAAGGACGGCGACAAGGACGGCGACAAGGACGGCGACGCCGGCAAGAGCGGCGACAAGATGGACACGTCATAGGGCGCAGAAAACGAAGAAACGGGACAGGGACGCGGTTTGTGCCGTGGAAATGGCTTCACACGCATTGTATGATTATAGACGCGGACAGCCGAAACGGCAGCAAGCCCAAAGCAGAGTCATTGATCATGGATATGGGACGATGCAAGTAGCCGTATGCCCTATTCTCAGCGTGCTCATTCTGCCGCGGTTTGGCTGGAGCTTGTGAGAGCGAGCCCTGCCGAGCGCGAGCTTGGCCGTGCGGGCCTGGCCGTGCGAGCCCGAGCCCGGTCGCCGGACCTCGCGAGCCCGCTCAGAACCGCCGCGCCTAGCGGCTGTTGATCTCGCGGATGTACGAGTTGAGCTTGCGGTCAAACATGTCACAGCGGATGGGCATTTCCAGCTGGTAAAAGGGGTTCTTCATGACGTAGTCGGCGTACAGGTCGTAGATGCGGCGCAGGGTGGCGTCGACGCCGGTCTGGGCCGTGTCGGCAAAGAGCAGAAACTTGGTGCCTGTCAGCGTGGCGAAGCACTGCATGCGGAAGTTTTCCGTCTCGAGCACCTCGAGCCCGGACGGCGGGTCCGGCCGGCTCGGCGCCAGCCCGGCCGGCGTCATGACCGTGCCCGCCGGCAGAGGGCCGCCGCTGACGCCGCCCGGCTCGCCCGGCGCAATGTGGGCGGCCGCGTGGTTGGTCCGCAGGTGCTTGAGCGGGTTCAGCCGCGTCGTGATGGCGTGGACCCTGGTCAGCGGTCAGCGGTCAGCGGTCAGCGACACAGCACCAACACCCCTCCGAGACAGCACAAGCACGCCCGCCCCCCGAGACAGCACCAGCACGCCCCCCGAGACAGCACCAGCCACACTCTCTTCCGCTTCTCCTCCCCCGCCCAAAACTCACCCGTGAAAGGTGCCGGCTATGATGAGGTAGTCGTTGATGCTCAGCTGGTTGAGGCCGCCGTCGTGAAAGGACCGCTGGTAGACGAGGCCGCCGGCCTTGTTGATGACGATGAGGGCAAAGACCGTCCTGGCAGTCAAGTCAGCAGAGAGGGCCGGCCGCTGCAACAGCGTGGGACGGGGGGGGGGGGGCCTTACATGGTGGCTTCGCTCAGCAGCGCATCGACGCTGCAGATGTCCAACTTGGCTTGATATCGCACTAGCTCGCACTCCGTGCGGGAGACAGTGCGGCGGACGCGCCTGCTTAGTCAGCAGACAGGGCCGGGCGCTAACCGCAAGCACGGGCCCGGCATGGTTCTCTCGCTCTCTCGCTCTCTCTCGCTCTCTCTCTCTCTCTCGCGGCGCCGCTTTCTTCGCACCTCACGGCATCCCGGGCTCCAGCGACGACAACGCCGACAGCGACAGCGACAGCGCGATCCTCGAAGCAAAGCTTCTGCGAGCCCACGTGGCCAGCGCTTGGCTTGCGCCGCGTCTTTGGTCTCGCTTTGATCGTCTTGGTCGTCTCTGGTCGTCCCTGGTCGTCTGTACTCTTCTTGCTCGTCTTGATCGTCTTCTCGTCTTGCTCGTCTTGATCGTCTTGCTCGTCTTGATCGTCTTCTCGTCTTGCTCGTCTTCTCGTCTTGATCGTCTTCTCGTCTTGCTCGTCTTGGCCGTCTTGATCGTCGTGCTCCGCATCGTCACTCGCTCGAGACTTTTTCCGACATGCCCCAGGTCCCGACCAGCCGGCCCAAGCCGCCGCCGCCCGGCGAGGAGGAGGCCGGCGCCGAGCTCAAGCTGGGCGAGTTTGAGGGCGTCGAGACGCTGTCGCTGTCCGAGGCCTGGCTGGTCATCAACGCGCTGGTGGCCAAGCGGCGCAACGACCGCAAGAACGTCAACGAGACCGAGTGCGTCCCTCCGCTGCCTGTTGTCTTTCTCTGCTGCCTCTTTCCTTTCCTCTGGCTGCCTTTTCTCTCTCCCTGATTTGTGGCTGCCTTTTCTCTCTCCCTGTTCTGTGGCTGCCTCTTTCCTCTGGCTCCCTTTCCTCTCTGGCTGCTGACGTCCAGGGTCCTCACCAAAACGGTCGACTACCTCGACGCGTTTGCGCGCTTCAAGCGGAAAGAAAACGTCGAGGCGGTCGAGCGGCTGCTGGCGTCGCACCTGCAGCTGACAAAGTTTGAGCGCGCGGCGCTGGGCTCGCTGTGCCCCGACGGCGTCGAGGAGGCCAAGACGCTGATCCCGTCGCTGGCGACCAAGATCTCCGACGACGACCTGGCCGAGCTGCTCGAGGAGATGGGCAAGCTGCAGGGGTAAACCGGCGGCCGGGCGGCGCGATGCCGTGTGTATGCTGTAAAGCGTGTTTGCTCTTGTGCGTTTTGCGGTTTGCGGTTTGCGTATTGCGTGTTGCGTGTTGCGTGTTGCGGGTTGCTGCGCTGCGCCCCCCCCCCCCCCCGGCGAGGCGGAGACGGCAAAAAGGAACATGGCCGCAGACAAAAGCGACGACAATGGTACAATGAAAAGGGCAAAGGAACAAAACAAAAAGGAACAAAAACTTGGGAAGCTACTTCTGGGCTGGGGCTGGGTCGGGAACTGCTTTATATTCCAAAAAACTGGCTTCTCTGGCTGTGACATATCTGCGATCGCTGACAATACCCCCCCCCCCCCAACGAAAAATATATACAAAAGCTGGAACGGGTTGCTGTACGTGATGCCGCAACGCGCCGGGACCGGACGCCCTCGGGGCCGCTGCGGCGGTGTCATGTTGAACGTATCGGGACATGAGCCAGAGTGACAGACAGGGCCAGTGAGGCAGAAGTTGTGGTAGCAGAGAAGCTTTAACGACCCTGCAGGATGGGTATAGATCTAGATTGTCCGAGGCTGACAGGAAGCTTCAGGCAAGCATTCGTTCCCATAATCCCAGTCCTTTTAGAAACAGGCTTCGACTGCCAAACGAAACTTTAATCTCATTTTGGGACACCTGGGGAAGCAAGGTTGCAGGAGTCTCGCGAGGGCGAGATCCGGGGCCGTGAGAGAGGCCTGCTTCTTCGGACGCCCATGTCAGCAGCGTTTTGACAGGCCAGCGTCGGCGAGGCCCAGCACCTCGTCTGGGGCCGTCGTGTTTCTGTGGCGGTGGAAAACTGCGTAGACTTGCGCCCATGGTCAACCCTGAGACTGCATTTCCTCTCTGGAGCCGACACTGGTGCTGTCTCCGAGACCGTCTTGTCCGTCAAACTGTCTATATCTCTTCGACCGTGGATCTGGGACGCTGGACAGGTCGGACTTCTTCCAGGCCTGAGACTATCAACTCGGCATCTTCCCGATTCGACGCAAAGGGCGGGATATTCGTGACCGCCATCTTGACGCACAAGCCGTGATGCTGCCAAGCTGTCCGCTTTCCGGTACCGACGTCGAGGGAATGGCTGCAGAGGCCCAAACGAGTGAAGAATTGGGAAATGTCAAACTGTCCGGCGGAACATGTCCCCGTCCTCTACTCGTTGAAGCCTCTGCAGCCATTCTCGAGGCAGCTATGGCATCATTCGAGGTGCTGAAAGCTAAACGTCAGAGGGCTGAAAGCCAAATGTCAGATGGGTCGCAAGAGCAAACGTCAGAGGGCTGCAGAGCAAACGTCAGATGGGCTCAAGAGCAAAGTGATATTCAGAGGATCGAAAGTGGGTCCCAGTACCGCTTATATGGCCCCCGTACCGCTTATATGCCCCCCGTCGCTTCACTATCTACCAACGCCATCCTGTTCCCACGCCTCACGCCAGCTTCTCCAGCAGCAGCCGGGCGCCGGCGTTGCCAATGGGCCGGCCCGCGGCCGGCGCCGGGGCAGACCCGGCGTCGGCGTCCTTGCTCTTGGCCTTGTCCTTGGCCTTGGCCTTTTTGGCCTTGGTATTGCTGTCGGCCGAGTCGGCCTTTTCGGCCTTTTCGGCTGCTGCTGCCGCCGCCGCCGCCTTGGCGGCCTCGGCGGCCTCGGCGGCCTCGCGGCGGGCGCGCTGCTCGACGGTCTCCTCGGCGGCGGCGCGGGCCAGGCGCTTACGGTTCTCCGGGCGGGCGAGGGTGGCGCGCAGCTCGGCGGCGTGGGCCGGGTCGAGGTCCGGGGCCTCGAGCAGGGCCAGCACGACAAAGGAGGTGGCGCCGCCGGTGGCCCAGGCCATGATGGCGGGGCGCAGGCGCGGGTAGAGCATGTTGGCAAAGCGCAGGGGCGGCTCGACGGGCCGAACGCGGCCCAGGGCGCGGTCGAAGCGGCCGCCGGCGACGAGGGTCTTGAGCAGGCGCGTGCCCGAGGCCGAGGTGAGGGGGGAGCCGTCCTCCTCTGCGGGCGTCTCGGCGTCGGCATCGGTGGGCGGCGGCGCCGCCGCCTCGGCGGCCACGACGGCCACGGCCTCGAGCGCCTTGCTCTTGTCGCCGACGGCAAACAGCAGCACGTCGGCGACCAGCTGGCAGCCAAAGGACGTGGCCACCAGGGCGCCGGGCGAGGCGGCGACGGCGTCGAGCAGCGGCGGCGACAGGGCGGCGACGAGCTCGCGGCGGCGCAGGTCCGGGTCCTTTTTGCTGGTGGCGGCGCGGATGGCGTGGACCTCGGCCAGCAGGGCCAGGTCGGCGGCCAGGCGGGCGGGGAAGAGCGCGCGCGAGGGGTCGGGGCTGGCGCTGGGGCTGGCGCCCTCGAGCAGGTAAAGAATGGTGGTGCGGGCGTAGAGGTCGTTGGCGCAAAAGACGAGGTTCTCGACGCCCTTTTCGGTGTTTTTGCCGAGGATCTCGGGAAAGATGGCCTTGCTGGTCAGGACGGTGTCGTCGACGACGTCGTAGGCGGTCAGCAGGATGGCGTGGCCGTGGGGGTCGCCGCACAGCAGCTGGAAGGTGTCCTTGTAGGCGCGCAGCAGCAGCTTGCGGTCCTTGGCCGAGCCGTGGGCCAGCAGCAGGCAGACGAGGCGGGCGCCCGAGGCGGTAAAGGCCATGTTGCGCAGCAGGTCGCCGCTCTCGTCGCCCTTGACGAGCTCGAGGAACTCGCGGTGGTCCTCGGAGCCGGCCGGCAGCGCCAGGTAGTACTGCAGCATGGCGTCGTGCAGCATGGTGAAGCCGGTCAGCGTCTTCTGGATCAGCGCGTTGATCATGCCCAGCAGGTGCGACAGCACGGCGCCGCGCTTGCTCGGCTCGGCCGCCAGGATGGCCACGAGGTCGGCCGAGGGTTCGGCGGCGTCGCTGCCGCTACCCCTGCTGCCGCCGCTGCTGTTCTCCAGCGCAAACTCGGCGCCGTACCACTCGCGCAGCAGCAGCGCCTTTTGCCGCGGCGTGGCCACGCCGCGGTACACGTCGTCGAGGATCCACGAGGCCTCCGGGTGGTGGATCAGCTTGCGCACCTTGCCGTAGAACTCGCTGATAATCATGTCGCGCACGGCGGCGTCCTCGTTCTGGGCCAGCAGCTTGCCGATCAGGAACTTGGCGTACTTGCTCTCGGCCAGCTGCGCGTAGGCCCCCTGCAGCTCGCGCGCAATGGCCTTGCGCTGCTCCGGCGTCGAGTACTTGACCGCCGTCTGCACGGCGCGCACCGCGTCGTGCTTGAGCACAAAGTCCTTGATGCGGCCCGTCGTGATGCCAAACAGCTCGTCCACCAGCTGCTGCCGCTCTTCGCGCGGCACGTGCGATTTGCGCCGCAGCCGCTCCCACAGCTTCTTGGCCCGCGCCAGCTCGTCTGCCAGCGGCTTGGCCGCCCGCCGCTCCAGCGCCAGCTGCTTCTGCTTGGCGTGCGACTCTTTGGCGCTCTGGCCGTCTGTGGGTGTTAGGAGAGAGAGTGAGAGAGAGAGAGAGAGAGAAGAAGAAGAAGCGAGAAAGAGAGAGAGGAAAAGCGCGCGCGCGAGAAAAAGACTCACCCCGGTCTGGTGCGCTTTCGCTGCCCGAGGCTCCGCCGCCCTCGCTCGACTTCCGGGGCTTCATGCCCGAAAAGACCTTGCCGCTCGCCCGTGCCGTTTCAGCCCGCGCGTTCTTCCACGAGGGCTTGCCGTCCCTGTTTGTTGCGCCGTCCGGCCGCGGCTTGGCGCCGTCTGGCCGAGGCTTGGCGCCGTCCAGCCGCGGCTTCTTAGCCACCTTGTCGGCGGCCGGCGCCTTGCGTTTCTCGCCGCTCTTGATGGCAGACATGTTGGTGTGAAGAGATGAGGTGACTGACTGGGAGGACAAGAAGTCAAAAAAAAAGTATATATCTAGCTGATAAGAAAATTATTTTCTGCCGGGCGGTGAGGCGACCCACACTGGGAAGGAACGCTTTGCCTTCTGTACCCCTCTTCCCTCAACTCAACCAACTCTCTCGACAGAATGGGCCGCGAAGAGCAGGCCGAAGAGCGCGAGGTGCTCGAGTCCATCTTCCCGGACGAGCTGACAGTTGTGTCCGAGACGGAGCTGCGCATCGTCATCAAGCTCGACCTGCCGGACGCGGTGCAGCGGCAGATTGCCGCCGACAAGGCCGAGGCGGCGGCGGCGGCGGCAGCGGCCGGCGGCGGCGGCGACGACGACGAGGATGCAGACGACGACGACTACGATGACCGGCCCGCTATGGTGCTGACTGTGCGGTACCCGGAGGACTACCCCGACGTGGCGCCCGAGCTGGACCTGAGCGCGCCACCGACGACGACGGCGGCGGCGGCAGCGGCAGCGGCAGTGGCAGTGGCGGCGCTCTTTAACGTGGGCGAGGACCGGGCGGCGCTGCTGGCGGGGGTGCAGGAGACGATCACGGAGAACCTGGGCATGGCCATGGTGTTCACGCTGGTGTCGGCGCTCAAGGAGGCGGCGGAGCAGCGCATGGCGGAGCGGCAGGCGGCCGTGGAGCGGCAGCGCGAGGAGGCGGCGCTGGCGGCGGAGCGGGCGGAGAACCAAAAGTTCCACGGCACGGCGGTCACGCCCGAGTCGTTCCGGCGCTGGCGCGACGCCTTTGTGGCCGAGATGGAGGCCGCGCGCCAGCGCGAGGACGACGACCGCCTGGCCGAGCTGGCCCGCCGCGGCGGCAGCAAGGCCGTCGCCGCCGCCCAGAAACTCACCGGCCGCCAGCTGTGGGAGCGCGGCCTGGCCGGCAAGGTCGAGGAGGACGACGAAGACGACGCCGCGCCCGCCGCCGAGCTGCAGAAGCTGCGGGTGGAGGTGTAGTCTGGGGGGAAAACAAAAATAAAACGTCACAATAATAAAATCAAAACTCAAACCTTGCTTTTCCGCCCATGCACCCAAACGCCCGTAGCCCCATGCCTTTAGTCCATTTCTTCGTCCTCGTCGCCGCCGCCGCCCTCGTCCTCCTCCTCCGCGTCCTCCCACTCCTCCTCGTCGTCCTCCTGCTCGTCCGCCGGCGCCGCGCCCACCACGGCCTCGACCTCGGCCAGCAGCTCGGCCGCGTGCTCGCCCAGGCGCTCGTCCTCGTACGCGAGCCGCTGGTGCAGCCGCAGACAGCGCCCCAGGCAGCGGCGCGCCTCGGCCCAGGCCTCGCGGTCGGCCTCCGAGGCCGGGCCGGCGCCCTCGCGCACGTCGTCGCCGTCGTGCTCGCCGTCGCGGTCGCCGCGCCCGGCCAGGTAGTGCGCCAGGCCGGCCAGGTACCACACCTCCACGGCCGCGTCGTCCTCGCGCAGCAGCCGCGCCGCCACCGCCGCCGCCTTGTCCAGCCAGCCCGCCGTCAGCAGCAGCCGCACCAGGCTGACGCGCACCCCGTACGCCGGCACCCGCGCGTCTGCCGGTGGCAGCCCCTCCCACAGCGCCAGGCTGCGTGCCAGCGCCGCCCGCGCCTCCGGCCGCCGCCGCTGGCTCACCCGCACGCTCGCCAGCGTCTGCCACACGTCCGGTGCCCCCGGCGCCAGCAGCGTCGCCTCCGTCGTCAGCCGCTCGCACTGCGCCTCGCACTCGTCCTCAAACGACAGGTCCGTCATCCACACCTCGGCCACCGCGCACAGCACCTGCGCCAGCTTCTCCCGCGCCTCGTCCGCGCTCGCGCCGCTTTCCGCCTGCGCCCGCGCCCGCAGCGCCCCCGCCCCCCGCTCAAACCACCGCACGCTGTCGTGGCCGCCCTCCTCGCTCAGCTGCGCCAGGTACAAAAACTTGTCTGCGCCCCCGCCCTCGCTGTCCGCCAGCGTCCCCTGCGGGTCCAGCGCTGCCGCCCGCTCCAGATATGCCCGCGCCGCCTCCACCTCGCCCGCTTCCAGGTAGATCTCCCCCATCAGCGCGCACACTGCCGCCGTGCCCACGCCGCCCACCACCACCTGCTTGTCTGGCAGTTTATCGTTGTCGCCGCTGTTACCGCTGTCGCCGTTGTCGCCACTGTTGCCGCCGCTGCCGCCGCTCTTGCCGCCGAGCTTGCCGCTCTTGTCGCCGCCGCCGCCTGGACTGCCCCGCTGCACCGCCGCCAGCGCCTGTTTTGCCGCCGCCAGCGCCGTCTCCATGTCGGCCTCCGTCATGGCTGCCGTGGCCTCGTCCATGAGCTCCTGCGGCGCCTTGGCCGGCGGCGCCGCCCGCGCCAGCGACGCCGCAAACGATCCGCCCTGCTGCTGCCGGCCCTTTTTGGACCGTCCTTTGGACGCGCCAGGCCGAGTCTTGGCCATGGTTGTGTTGTGGCTTTGGTCTGGCGTGGCTGTCTTGTTCGTTTCTGCCGTTCTGTCGTTGCCGTGCCTGTCAGTCTAAAAAGCGAAAACGTCGTGATGGAAAAATTCCTATCGCCGATAAGCTGCAAAATCAAGGCAGAATTTGAGCTCTCTAGCATGCTGACTTATCACTCCCATGGTCCAAAGAATCACTGTATTACTGCTTTTATCCAATATCAACGCGCCAGACAAACAAGAAAGCATTCTTTTCCCGAGTCGCAGCATCGCCCCGGCGGCGGCCTCTCATCAAGCCCCAACATTAAGCGGCTCCGAGAGCTATAAGACTGAACATGAAAGAGGAAGAGAATGAAAGAAAAACAAAAGTTCAAGCAGAGACCAATCAAAGAGACCAATCAAAGAGACCAAAAGAGAGACCAAGAGACAAGACCAAAGAGACCGATTAACAAAAGAAACTCATGATCCATTCATGTGTAAGTGGCTTGCTGGCTTCCTTCCAACGAAACCCCCAGGTCCCATGTTTCCCCTGTTGCGCCATATCGCTCTGTGCACAAAACAAGACAACACAAGACATAGGAAATAATCCAGCCCAAAACGGTATTCAAAGCAGACGCAAGACAAATGATCTAGAGACGGAGTCGGGGTGCATGTGTGGTCGTGGGCCGAGGTCGAGGCCGGGCCGGGTCGGTGGATGAGTTTGGTGTGGCCGAGGAAGATGGCCGAGGAAGATGGCCGAGGATGGCCAAAGATGGCCAAGTCGAGCAGCGCGGCTGGCCGCAGCGTCAGAGGCTGTGCTGGCGCACCAGCTCGGCCTCGGCCCCGAGCAGGTCCTGCGGCTGCACCGGGTCGACCCTGCTGACGCTGCCCTGCTGCACGTAGCCCAGGTTGGTGGCGGACGCCGCCGCGCCGCTGCCGCCGCTGGCGCCGCCGTCGCTTCCGCCCGGGACACCCGCGTCGCTGTGGCTGCCAGAGTGCTCGCTCGCCGGCGTCGCCGACGAGCTGGCCCGCGACAGACGCCCCTGCTGCGAAACGGTCCGCTCAAACGGCAGCCGCGACGCCCCCACAGACACCGGACCCAGCCTGAACGGAGCGGCCATGTTGCCGGCGGCGCCGGCGGCGGCGCCACCCTGCGAAGAGGAGGGCACGCGGAGGCTGCGGCGCGGCGCCACCGGCAGAGCCGGCATCAGGGCCCTGTTCTTCCTCTCCGCATCGCTGGCGGCGGCCGCACCCCCGTAACGGCTGGCTTGGCTCGGCAGCCGGCTCGGGATGTGGATGCTGCCGCCGCTGTCAATGTTGGGCAGCGTCGGCGCCGTCTCCGAGACAAGGGGCACATGGACAAACTCGGCCGAGTCGGCTGTGCTGCCGCCGCTGTCAGACGACAAAGGGCGCCGGTCGCCGCCGCCGCCCTCGGCCTCGTCGCCATCATCCTCCGCATCCTCTTCGCCGCGCGGGTTGCCCTCGTCGTCCAGCAGGCTGCGCCGCTTGTTGAAGCTCAGGTTTTTGCTCATGATGCTCTTGTTCTTGCTCCCGCTCCGCGACGGCACCACGACGGCGTCGTCGTCCTCCTCGTCGTCCGATTCGATCGGCCCGTGCCGTGGTGCCACCGTCGTCGCCATGGGGATGATGCCACCGCGGGGCGGCCTCTTGTTGTCGTCGTCAAAGTCGCCGCCGCGTGCCACCATGACCGGCGGCATGCGCGAGCTTCGCACCACCTCGAAGCCTTTGCCCTTGACCTTGCTTTTGCCGCCCAGAAACGTGCGCAGCCAGCCCGCGGCCGAGGCCATGGGGCCTGTCGGGTCCGCCGGACCCGTGCCCAGCTTGCGCCCGGGCGCTTCCGAGTTGAGCCGCTGCCCGCGCACGCCATAGTAAAAGTCCACTTCGCGAGTCGAGTAGTCGGTGCGTGGCGAGAAGCTAATGGCCGGCTGTCCGGGGTCGGCCGCGTCGTCCGCTTGATCACGCGTGGCAGCGGCGGCGGCGGCGGCAGCCGCTGCCGTCGTTGTCGCTGCCGCCGCCGTCGTCGCTGCCGTCGCCGTAGTCGTTGCTGCCGCCGCCGCCGCCCCGCCACCGCTTCCACTTCCGCCATCCCCAGCTAGGCTGGACCAAAGTCCGCGGGTGCGTTCGGCTGTCGAGGACATTTTATCGAGCGTCGGTCGCCGGGCTCGTCGCGGTGGCCGGTAGTATGGATCAGTGGCCTCCAGCGCGCCAGGCCCGCCCACGGCGGCGCTGCTGATGAGCCCGAGAGGCTGGTTCGCGCCGCCGCCGATGATCGGGTAGGAGTGGCTGCTCATGTCGCCGACGGTTGTGGGTGTGTAGGAGCCGGGGGCGCTGTTGCGCTGGCGGCCGACTCCGGCGACGGCGTCTAACCCTCCTCCTCCTCCTCCACCTCCTCCTCCTCCTCCATAGAGGCCGCCGCCGTCGAGGCTCAGGTTGTCGAGGGCGGACGAGCTCCGGTGGCCCAGCTTGGCCGACATGAGCATGCCGATGCTGGCCCCAGACTCGCTGCGCAGGCGGCCGCCGTGCATAACATGACCGCCGCCGCCGCCGCCGCCGCCGCCACCACCACCACCACCAAAACCACTGGTAGGGCTGAAATCGGCCGACTCGAGCATGGCCGCGCTCGACAGGCCGCTCTGGCGCGAGATGGCTCCGGCGCTGCGGCGCGGCATGCGGCGCGACAGCTGGCGCATGCCAAAGATCTTGGACAGGCCGCCGCGGGTCTGGCCGGTGACGTCGTCGCCGCCCCATCCGGCCATACGGATGAGGACCTCGAGCACGGTCTGGACGGCGTTGAGGAAGAAGCCAAAGACGAGGACAAAGGCGTGGATGACGAGGATGGCGTAGCCGATCCAGCCCTTGGGGCCCTCGGTGATGCCGAGGGCCGGGATAAAGGCGATCATGAGCAGGATGGTGGCGAAGCGGAAGAGGGCAAAGCCAAAGTGGTACAGGTTCATGTTGGTCTGGCGCGGAAAGGGGCGGAAGGCGTGCAGGGCCAGGATCTGGGCCACCTCGCAAATGGCCAGCAGGACGATCTGGGCGATGCCGGCGGGCTGGACGGCGCCAATGGCGATGCCGCGCAGCAGGTTCAGCATCAGCGGCACGGCGGCGTAGGGCGTGGCGTCCTCGGCAAAGGTGTTGTAGAGCGGCCCGTAGAGCAGCAGCGTGGGCAGGTCGTCAAAGAGCACGGCGCGCGGCTTGGTGCCGATGGTGACGTGCAGCAGCCAGGCGATAAAGGCCAGCACGGCGGCCAGCACGAGCACGGCCAGGGCGACGACGTAGCCGGGCGAGCGGGCGGCGACGACGAGCTGAAAGGCCGACAGAGAGACGAGCGGCAGGAAGGCGTAGCTAAAGGCGACACGCACGGCGTTGCCGGCGGAAAAGGGCCAGTTCTTGGAGCGCAGGTCTTCCTTGGGGGTGCGGCGCACGGCGCGGTAGAGCCACTGCAGCGCGAAGCCGAGCTGGGTCAGCACCAGCACGGCGCCGGCCACGACCAGCAGCCACACCATCATGCCGGCCCACACGTCGCTCTCGCGCGCCATGCCCGTCAGCTGGGCCAGGTTCTGCAGGCCGTAGGTGCCGTTGGTGTGGTAGATGCCGTCGACGAGGGGTTGCATGCCGCCGCCGCCGCCGCCGCTTCTGCTGCTGCCGCTGCCGCCGTCGCCGCTGCCGCTGCCGCTGCTGCCGCTGCTGACAAAGCTCTCGTTGAACATGAGCGCGGACCAGGCCGTCTGGCTGGCAATGGGCTGGTAGAAGCCCGGGTAGGCCAGGGTGAGGCCGCCGGTCAGGGTGGCGAACTGGAGGTACTGCAGGCAGTCGGCGAAGCCGGGGGTGACCAGGCGCAGCAGGTCGGGGTCGCGGCCGTAGTTGGAGGACCAGTGGAAGACGTCGGTGGTGCCCCAGGGGCTGTAGATGCTGGCGAGGATGGTGGCGAAGCCGACGGCGACGAGCACGAGCAGCGGCAGGAAGCGGACCAGCCAGGCGAGGCGGCCGAGCGCGGGGGTGACGACGGCGGAGACGCAGCCAATGGTGGTGAGGTCGGCGTTGCCGTAGCGCACGATAAAGGTGGTGGAGAAGGAGGTGAAGGCGTAGGTGGACGAGAAGGTGTCGGACAGGTTGACCGAGGGCAGGTCGTAGTAGGGCACGGCCGAGCTGTTGAAGACGGGCGCCAGCGGGCACGACGCGTTGGCCAGCGACGTGGCGCAAAAGTCCGTGTCCTGGTTGCGCGGCTCGTACGTCAGCACGTCGACCTTGCTGTGCAGCGTCGTCAGCATCGGGTGCGCCGTCGCCGTGTCCGGCGCGCGCAAGATCTTGCCGTCGGTGAAGCTGGCATCGCTCCACTGCGGGCTGTCCCACGCCGGCAGCGGCGCCGTCGACAGCGAGCCCGTCACGTTGCCGTACACCGTCACCAGCAGCCGGTACGTGCCGTTGCGCTCCGCCGTCTCCAGGTACGACGCCTCCACGCGCAGCGGCACCCACTGCAGCAGCACCGGGTCTGTGTTGTCGACGTAGTTTTGCGGCAGGCAGTTTTGGAACGCCACCGAGACCGCCGCCGCCGGCTGCACGCTGCGCCCGGCCAGCGCCACCACCAGCACGGTCAGCAGCAGCCGCCGCGCCGCCGTGGCGAGCCGCCGGGGATAGGAGGGGGGGCGCATCCGGGATCGGGACAACGACAACGGTCGAGGTGGTAAAAGGGCCTGTTGTGGTGGTGGTGGTGGTGGTGGTGGTGGTGGTGGTGGTGGTGGAGAGAGCAGCTTTCGAGGAGGGCGCGGCTCTCGAAGAAACAGCTCTCGCGAAAAGAGCTCCCGAGGAGGAGACGTCCGTCCGGCCGGGGCGCAGCCGGCTATCAAGAAAGCGGCCATGCCGTTTGGGAGGGAGGGAGGAGGGGGGGGGGGGGGGGACAACACAACAAGGAAAGGTCGGCAGGTGGTTAGGAGCGCCGCATCTTGGACGGCGAGCCGTCTGCCAGCGACCGCGAGCGGGATAGCGGCGGAGCGTGGGGATGAGCCAGTGGCCAAGATCGCTGCAGCAGTCGTGTGATGATGCTGGTGTGATTGCTGGTGTGATGATGCTGGTGTGAAGCCGGTGATGAAAGGGCTGGGTCGTTGATGTGTGGTCTCGATGAATGTCTTTGGGGTCAAAACGCGTTTCGTACGACCGACGCTCAAAGGAGGGCAGTGGCGACCAAAAGAAGGAAAGAACGAGAGGGGGGAGGGGAGGGGCGCGCGCGGCGGAGAGAACGGAACAAGGACGGGAAGCAACGACGGACGGGGGAAAAGGGTAAAAAAAAAAAAAACATAAAAACACCCCAAAATAAAATAAAAAGTATAAACGCTGCGGAAAGCCCGATTGTTCTCTCGCAAGTTCTCAACAATCGCCAGATACGAGCTGGTCCCCCGATGGCGCCGCGGCCGTTCTTTCTGGCCTTTTCCTTTTCCTCAGGGGGCCGCACTAAGAAAAGCACCAAGTTCCTGTTAGCGCAGGCCAGCAGAGGAGAAAAAAACTGTCTCCCGCCCCCCCAAAAAAAGAATGACATCGCCAGGGCTATTGATTGCAGGCTGGCGGTGGATTCATGCAGTGGAGGCTGGAGTGGGGCTCTCCTTTCTGCAGGCCCGGCACTGGGCTCGCCTGTAGCACACGCCTGTAGCACGCGCCGTAGCACGCGCCGTAGCACGCGCCGTAGCACGCCTGTGGTCTCGGCGAAGCGAGCGAGCCCCGATTCTTAGCGGCCAGAACCGCCTGCACAGTGTTACAGCTGTTACAGCTGTTACAGCAGCTTTCGTCCCGCGTCGTTCATTTCGCGCTGGAAAGCCAGCCAGCCGTTCATTTCGCGCTGGAAAGCCAGCCAGCCGTTCATTTCGCGCTGGAAAGCACAGCCAGCCGTCCACACAACATTGCGACCCTGGCCGCGTGAAACAGGCCTCTGACGAGACCACCCTCTTTTGCCTTTCTTTTACAAGTCCGATCACGTCGCCGAGGCTGTGCGCAGGATTCGCAGGAATCCAGCGGCCACGGCACACGGAATACGGAATACGAAAATCGTTCAACAAAGCACGCTAAACGAGCGCAAAAAAAGAGAAAAACATATACAGGAAAAAAAACAAAGAAAAAAAAAAAGAAAAAAAGAAGAATCCCGAAAAAGAAGAACCCCGAAAAGAAGAACCCCGAAAAAGAAGAACCCGAAAGAAAAAGAAAACCGAAAAAAGAAAAAACCGAAAACGCCCTTCTTGCAAGGTTTAAAAATGCCCGTAGTTGAAAATCATCCTGCTGAAACATCAGACACGATCGATAGTCCTTGGATAGTTCTTTTTTATCCTCTTAGATCACGGGCCATGCGTGCTTTTAGGCTGCGCCTCAGGTACAGCTCCACCTTGACGGGGCCGTGGCCCCGGGGCGCTGTTCTTGTCCTGGCCAGCCAGGCGGTAATCGTCTTTTTCAGCCGGCTCTCGATATGGGGCAGGTCGGCCATGTCGGGCGACAGGCTGCTCCACGAGTCGCCCGCCGACACAAACCGGGCAAAACTCCTTTCCAGCACCCGCTGGTCCACGTGCAAGACGCACGCCTCCGCCGAGGATGGCAATGGTGGCCGCGCTGGTCCGTTCTGGCTGGCTAGCGGCTCAGGCGTCCGGCAGAAGAAGCTTTCGATCGGGCTGCTGCGAGAGCCACTTCCCGCCCTATCCGTAGCGTCGGCAAATGCCTCGGTGTTCTCGAGGGGCCCCTGTCGTGGCCCCCATACTACTACCGTTCCAGGCACTTCTGTGGCCTCGGTCGACATGTCCGCTCCAGCGAAGCCGGTTCTAAATATAGTGGCCGGCCGCTGCTGGCTCGTCTGGCTCGTGCGGCGACGACCCGCCAGCGCCGCCGGACCACGGAACGAAATGGTCGTCTGCCGAAACCCATCGTTGGACTCAAGACCAGGAAGATCCACATGGCCAGGGCTGGCCGGCTCCTGTCTGATGTTGCCCCGGCGCCGCCGCCACCCCTGACCGTTTCTTCCGTGTTCTTGGTGGGGCGGCGGGCTGGACGGCGGCGGTGTGTGCAATTCGGCGGCGGCGCCTCCGCCCCTGTTGTTATTTATTGTGCGGCGTCTGCCAGCGGCCCGCCAGTGCGAAGCAGCCGCCGCCGCCGTCGCCGCCGTTGCCTCCTGCATCCCTTTCTGACCTCGGCGGCTGGGCGCATTCCGCCGCGTCCGTGGCGGGATCAGCACGCGCTGGACGGAAACGGGCGTCTCCGACGCCGCAGATGGCAATGGGAGCGGGCCGAGGGCCTGCTGTTCCGACAAGGGCGTTGCCAGGTAACCCGGCATCTGCACACTGTTGTGCGGGCCGAGTGTGTGCGGTTCTTGCACGTCAGGCGCAAACGCCCCGTGGCACAGCCGAGCAAAAGCGTCACAGACAAGCTGCTCGTTGGCGAAGACCACGTCGGTCTTGGACGGTTCGGTATTGGCATCGTAGCTTCCGGGCGGGCACTGGATGTCGAGACGCAGAAAGGCTTCGTGCACGTGCCTGGGCTGTGCCCAGGGCATGGCCTTGGCTAGCTGGGTCCGGAAGATGCCGCGCAGCTTGTTGGCTATGCCGCCCGGATGTGCCGTGGAGAGCGGTCTCGCGTCCACCGACACATGGGTGCCGGCAGAGAGCTTGGCCAGGTCGGCACCGGGCCGGGGAAGGAAGGCATGAAAGATGAAGCCGGCCGCTTCGCTGAGCTCTCTGCCGCTGAGCTCTCTGTTGCTAAGCTCTCTGCTGCTGAACTCTCTGCCGCTGAGCTCTCCGCCGTTGCCGCCACTGCCGCTGCCGCCACCGCCGCTGCTGTGGTTGTCCTGCGCTGCCAAGAGTGTCGCGGCGGAGACGACCACATCGCGGCACTGACGAGCCACTTCGCTTCCAAAGAGCACCAGGACAGGCTCCCGCAAGCTGGCACGCCCAGAGGCAGCATCTGCTGGAGCCGCCGCCGCCGCCGCCGCCGGCGCGGGAACCGCCGGGTACGTCCACGCGGCCGCGGGCCGCTGGTAGACGCGCAGGGCTAGGCGGAGATGCGGCCGGGCGAGCGCGTAGCCGCATAGGAGCGCCCGGACGGCGGCGAGGGTCTTGGTGGTGGCGTCGTCCTGGAGCGCGAGCCTGCGGCGCACCGGCAGAGTGGCAAACAGACGTGTCACGGCCACGGAGGTGCCGACCGGCGCCGACACGGGCTTTTCCGTCGCCACCTGGCTGCCGCCCAACGGCTGGGGAGCGAGGCGGAAAGCCGTGGCAACGGCATCGGCGGCCGTGCGCGTGGTCACGGCGACGTGGCCCAGCATGTTGGCGCTTGAGAGCGCCTGTCCCCGGAAGCCGAGGGAGCGGCTGCCGGCACGGCAGAGGTGGCCTTCCTTGGCCTCGGCCCCGGCCCCAGCCTCGGCCTCGGCACCATGCAGCTTGCTGGTGTGCGCCGGCCGGCCGAGGACGGGCCAGTCGGCGCGGGCGATACCGCCTCCGTTGTCGCGCACCTCGATCTTGTCAATGGTGTTGGGCGACAGCAGGACCTCGACGGACGAGGCGCCGGCGTCAATGGCATTGTCGACCAGTTCTTTGACCAGGCTGACCGGCGTCGACACGACCGTGCTCGAGCTGAGCAGCCGCGCGGTCTCCGCCGGCAACGGCCGGATCGTCATGGTATCGTGCTGTTACCTAGTAGAGACGAGGCCACGGGGAGCAGTGGGAGGAACAAGGCCACGGGGAGCAGTGGGAGGAACAAGGCCACGGGGAGCAGTGGGTAAGAGATGTAGAAAGGACATTGTACCGGATCAAACGGGAACACCAAAAAAAAGGCCATGACTCTGAAGCCATGCCAGGGAAAGAGCCGCGTCGTGCCTGCCTATCTCTGCCGGGCTCGCCGACGCCCGCCGCGGAAGGAACGATCAAGCAAGAGCTTACGCCGCCTTTTCCGGCACCATCTCACAGCTGCTGAGCCTCTGGCTCTTTGCACTCACAGCTGCCGTGCCTCTTGCTCTTTACACTCACATGCAGCCAAGTAGCTTGAATGTATAATAGAGCTTTGCTTCCCTCGGGATCCCCCCGGCGGCCCAGCAATGCTGACTAACCACACCCGAGCTACCCCGGTCCCCCCGTGCAACCCCCCGCATGCCCCTCGACCTCGACTCATAATATCAGCACAACCCGAACAGCACTCTTTGACGACGACTACTTCTTTTCGGTTCGCCCCCTTCTCCCTCCCTCCCCCCGACTTGCCCAGCTCGCATCTCTCTTACGCTCTTACGCTGTACTCGGCCAACGCTGCCTCCTCTCTTGTCAAACAAAAAAAAAAAACAAAAAAGCCTACATCATGCACAACAAAGGCCCCGCCAGCCAGGTCCACGACGGCGCCGGCTTGCGCATCGGCATCGTCCACGCCCGCTGGAACACGCCCATTATTGAGCCGCTGCTGGCCGGCGCCAAGGCCAAGCTGGCTGCGTGCGGCGTTGCCGCCAAGGACGTGGTCGTCGAGAGCGTTCCGGGCGCCTGGGAGCTGCCCGTGGCCGTCCAGCGGTATTTTTTTGTCCCCCCCCTTTCCGCTTCCCTCGTGTGCTTTTTCTTTCTTTCCTCCCTAAATCTTTTCTGAGCTGACCTGGCCAGCCTCTTTTCCGCCTCGCAGATCCAGTCGGCCTCTTCGGCCGGCGGCGGCCTGTCGGGCGGCGACCTGCTCATGGCCCACAGCACTGCAGACTTGACGGAAACGGCGGCTTCGTCTTCCGAGGCCACGGGCGCCTCGACGCAGCCGTTTGACGCGCTCATTACCATTGGCGTGCTCATCAAGGGCGAGACGATGCACTTTGAGTACATTGCCGACAGCGTGTCGCAGGGCCTGATGCGCGTGCAGCTGGACACGGGCGTGCCCGTCATCTTTGGCCTGCTGACGGTGCTCAATGAGAAGCAGGGGCTGGCGCGCGCCGGCGTCGTCGAGGGCAGCCACAACCACGGCGAGGACTGGGGCCTGGCCGCCGTGGAGATGGCCGTCAAGCGCAAGGCGTGGGCCGCTGGCAAGCTGGCATGAGCGACGCAAAGACATACAATGGGAAAAAAGGAAAAAAAGGAAAAAAAGGAAAAAAAAGGAAAAAAAGGACACAAGAACAAAAAAGAACAAAAAAGAACAAAAAAGAACAAAAAGACAGAGAAAAGGGGGGGCTTCAAGGACCGGATATCGTGAGAACAGCGGGCGGGACTGAACTTGGCAATGGCCGCCATGAAAAGGCGGCTTCCGGGTGCCGGAACGACGTGCTTTTGGACGCTTGATCAGGATCCCAACATGCATGTAGGATAGACAACTGCTTGGGATAAGTAGGATATAAACTCTCCCACGGGACGTGCAGGTCTTTTCAATGCTCGTCGAGGCACCACAGCGCTGGCCACTTCACGCAGGTGTACAAACTACATCGTTGTTTTCGAAAGATGCAGGAGCAATTTCGGAAGAGTTGCTAGGTTCATAACTGTAAAACGGCTATATCAAAACATCAATGAATGCCTCCATAATCAATTCAAACGCCATCCATTCTAGTGTATTTGTGCAGTGTGGCCAAAATATGTGTATATGTGCAAGCCATCAAGAACAGCGGCGGCCTTTTCTTCTCAACTTCTGCAAAGCGAGGTCCGCATATCCCAAGGGGCAGCTGCTTCTACCGGCTTTTTTTCGAATTACCATTGCTTTGAATAACCCTCTCCCGACAATTGCGTATTATGAAGCAGATTAGCACGGCAGGAGAGCTGAACCCACGCCCTCTTTCTTTCCCCTTTGTTCAGATTAAAGGCAACAACCAGCCAGGCGATTCAAGCAAAAACCCAAAACTCTGAAGCAGTATCCAATTTTAGTTCTTCCCCCCCAAAGAAATGCTTTCCCTCACAAGACAGGAACCCCCAGGGAGGAGAGAATGGTCAGACAAGGATGAGAGAGCTCTACAGCAAGTAGGAGCCTCGCTCCGAGGTAACAGTTTCAGCTGATCAGGGCGCCGATTTCCGAGGAAAACGACTTCTTTGACCGCCACATGGACTTTTTCTTTTCGCGCTTCGCCTTCATGGCGGCCCAGGCCTGTTCCTCGTCCTCTTCTTCTTCGTTGGCATTGCTGGCGTTGTTGAGTGGCGAGCGGTTCGTCTGCTTGCGGGCATGGTCCCAGCCCGGTGCTGGGCTGGGGGCCGGGCCCGTGCTGGCGTCGCTCGGGTTGGGGCTGGCGGCACCGGTGGCCGTGGCAGAGCCCGGATCCAAGGCTCCTGTGACGGCCATGACGGACTTGCGGAGATCGCTGGTTTGTACCGTGCCTGCTGACGCCGTGTGCATGTGCGAGACGGGGCGGTACCGGCCCGGAAGGCCGACATTGCTGCGCTCCGACGGCGCAATCGACGGGGCATAGCCGTTGGCGCCCTGGACGCGAATGGACGGAGCATAGCCGGCGAGGTGGCCGCCGCCGCCGCCGGGCGGCTGGATCCATGACGCCGAGCTGGGCTGCACCAAGCTCATTGTGCGCATCTCATTCCGGCCTCCGGCAAAGTCCACGACGGCAGAGCTATTGTCCATAAAGGGGCGATGTGCCATGTCAGGCATGCCATTGAGAGGAGGCAGCATGGGCATACCAGGCATGCCAGACATGCCAGACATGCCCGGCATGCCCATGCCCAGCCCGGGACTCGGCCCGGTGGTTGAGTACTGGCTCATGGGGCGCGCCCCCCCACTGACGCTCCCTCCGTTGCTGGCAGCCATCATCTGCATGAACTGCATCTGCATCTGCATGAACTGCTGCATCTGCTGTGTCATTTGGATCTGAGCCTGGTCGCCGGGCGTGAGCATGGGCTGCGGCACAGCCCCCATGCCAGGGTACATCATCTGCGGTGGGATGCCGGCTATGGGATCAAACGGACCGCTGGGGCCCATGGATGGCAAGGGCTTGTTCGCGGCGCCCGGGGCCGGGCTCCCACGGCGCATGGCCCGGGACCGCTCCTCGCTGGCAATGACACCAACGAGGCCACCGGGCGGGAACGATCCCTGAGCGGCGCCGTGGCCCGGCGACATGGATCCAGGGGCGCCGCCGCTCATGTTGAACGTCTCTCGCACAGACGAGTTCACCAGTCCAGCCCCGACGTAGGGATCCTGAGGGAGGTTTCTCGCAAATGGCGGCAGCCTGCCACCAGCACCACCACCACCGCCGCCGCCGCCAGCACCGCTGGAGCTGGCGCCGCTGTTATCGCCCATGACGGAGCCGGGACGCTGATAGCTCGGGGCAGCCGCCGCACGCAGATTCGGGTTAGACATCATGGTGGCGAGGCGAGCGGGAGGGCGATTCTTGGCAGGGAAGCCGTGTGCGGCCAGGATGGCGAGCGGGACCTCTTCGTCATCGTCCTCGGGGTCGGACCCGGCCTGGGGCGAAGCCCTGGAGCCGAGGCCGCCTGAAAGCATCAGGTTGGGCGTCGACATGGAAATCGACAGGCTTCCGTGGGTGTGGGAGGCGGTGCCGGCGCCGGTGCCGGTGCCGGCGCCGGAAGGGGATTCGCCGGTGACCTTCATCATCTGTTGGCGGTAGACGGTCATGTGGGCCTCCTGCTTCCGGCGCTGCTTGGCGGCCTGCTTGGAGCGCTCAATCTCGTCCTGATCGTCATCGTAATTGTCGCCTTCGGAATCGTCAGAGTTGGCGGTCCGGCTGTTGCTGGACGTGTGTGCGAGAGAGGCCTTTTCCCTGTCCTCGCGCTCCTTGTCCTTGCGATAGCGCTCAAACTGAGCGGGCGTCATGACCTTGTTCTGGGGCTGGCTGGGCTGGCCGGGCTTGTGGGCCGCAAAACGCGGCGCCGTTCTGGGCGTGCTGGCTAGGCTGGGGGTGACGTCAAACATGTTGTCGTCGTCGTTGTCGTTGACGGCAGAGGGTTTCGTGCCAAACGCCGGCGAGACAGACTTTGTCGGGACCTGGCGGTAGCCGGCCGCGGGGGAATCGTCGGCGCGCTTGAAACGGGAGACGACGGAAGACGAGGAGGCGCCTTGGCTGTTGCTGCCTCCGCCGGCCGAGCCAGAGAGGTACTTGGAAGCAATGGATAGGGAGTCCTTCAAGAGCACGGTGTCCTCGTCCTCGGCTTCGGCGGCGGCGTTGGTGGCGGCGGCGTATTCGAGGGTGGAACGGCGGCGGCCAAAGATGGCAGTCGAGCGCTTCAGGCTGAGATCAGTCGAGTCGGAGGAGGCGTGGGTGGCACTAGAGGCCGAGGCGTTGTGCAGGCGAGAGCTGGGCAGGTTGGACGAGGCATGTCTCGGAACAGCAGGCGGCACCGCAGGCTGCACCGCAGGCGGTGTGTTTTCGTTTGACGGCGACGGGGCAAGCGGGTTGGAGTACAAAAGCTGGTCTTGGGAGGTCTGGCTGTTCCATGAGGCCATGGGCGGGTCGATCTTGGCCGAATGGTCGACCTGGATGGCCGCGGGCTGGTTCAGACGGTTGCCGGTGAGGGAGCGAGGAACCAGGGCCGGGCGGGGTCCGGGGCCCGAGCCGGTGCCATAAGCAGGGCCCAAACCAGAGCCAGAGCCGGGGCCAGAGCCTGCACTGTTGTTGTTGCTGTTGTTGCTGTTGTTGCCGTTGTTGCTGTTGTTGTTGCCGTGGTTGCCGTTGTTGCCGCTGTTGCTGTTGTTGCCGTTGTTGCCGCTGTTGTTGTGGTCGCGCACGGTGAGGGTGCTGACGCGCTTGTCGAAGCCGCTGCCCAGCATGGAGCCAAAGTCGCCGCCCATGTCCATGGCGAAGCCCTCATCGAGCCTTGGCGGGGTGGCGGTCGTGACGGTGGAGGCGGTGGCGGCGCGTTCACGGCCAGGCACATGGTCGTCAGTGTGCCTTGGGGGCGTGGCCGGGGGCCGTTCCGCGGGGCCGGCAGCGAGCGGCAGATTCTTCTTGTTTCCGCCAAAGGAAAACGTGCGTCCGGCGGAGCGCAAGAAGGAGCCGGTGGTGTTGGACTTTGGTATCGGGGGCATGGGGACGTCTGAGTAGGCCCTTGAGCTGTCGGGGCGTGCGCCGTCGTCGGGCGAGCGCTGGTCGGACGACGAAGGCGCGGTAGAGGCATTGCTGTGGCGCGAGGAGTTGTCTGTGGAGGTGGCCTTTGTAATGTTTGACGATGAGGCACTGCCGCTGGTGCAGCTTGTTAGCTTTGCGTTGAGGGGGGGGGAGAAGAAGCGAGAGAAGAGAAGAAGCGAGAGAAGAGAAGAAGCGAGAGAAGAAGCGTGACATTCAAGAGGGAAGAGAGCAACGCACCGGTTGGGGTCCAATTCTGCAAAGAGGTTGTCATCTATGGAGGCGGCATCGGACGGCATGGTGGGCATGGTGTGCGCCTGGACGACGGGTCGGTAGCCGGGCTCCATGCTGCGGGGGGTGGTGCCAAGGACCTCGGCGCGGTCCATGACGCGAAAGGAGGACTGTCCTGCTAGGGGCACATTGTCAAGGTTGTCGGCGTTCGATTTCCGCCGGGTGAAGGCGGCCGGGAATCTAGGCATATAGAAGGCGAGGGGTGGAGGCGACAAGACGGGGGAAGGGGGATACGACCCAAGGAGACAGGGGGGGAGGGGGGGGGCGCGTCGAGCAGCAAACAGACAGCAAAGACACGATAAATGGACGAAGAAGGCGAGTCAACAGTATCGAGAGTCAAGCAGAGCGATTAGAAGCCGGCACTGCTGATCTGAGGCGGCTGAGGGCTGCTGTGGGACGCCGAGGACAGGCGCAGATGCAAAAAGGTCGGCGAGAGGAGGCTCGGGCGGTAGGACGGACCGGAGGAGAGCTGTGTCTGGTCACAGTGGCCGGCTGTTGTGATGCAAAAAGGGTCGGGTGACTGCATGACGGGGCGGCGAGTATTAGCAGGGTTCTCTTGGTGTGTGTGTGTGTTCTTCTGTCTGGGCGGGACGCTCTGTCTGGGCGGGACGCGTGTCTGTGTCCCACTGTGACGGCAAGCCGAGGACAGGTCGCAGCTGGCCAAGCAGGCGTAAAAGCGCCTGACAGCAGCAATAGACCGCCCCCTGAAAGAGCGCGAACACAGCGACTGAAGATGAATGGTAGGATCTCGGGGGGGCGATTCAATGTCGGCGGTATATTTTTGGTGGCGTCTGCTTTGTGCGCCCGTTTCGCAGCAGGGCTTTCCGAGAAAAAGATCGGTGGCGCCACAGCGACACAGACAACAAGCAAAGCTAACGGGCGTTGGCGTTCGGGGGAGGCACCGTTGATGACTTACAGGAGCAGGCAGATGAAGACCGAGGGAGGTAGACGAACACGACTTGAGCGTGGCCAAGGCGCAATCGGGAGAAGACGAAGATCGCAAGTGTCCGGAAGGCGGCAGACGAGGCGGCAAGATCAAAGGAGAGAGAGAGAGAGAGAGAGAGAGAGAGAGAGAGATAGAAAGAGAGCGAGAGAGAGAGATGGCGAGAAAGCGAACGAGTCAAAACAAGCTCGACAAAACAGGCGCGGGCAAGTTGTCGGCGGCAAAGACGGCCGGTGGAGCGACAGGTTGCGAGAACGGGGTGCAACAAAGACGGCGAGCAGCAAGAGACTGCGAGGGGGGGAGGGGAGGGAAGAGGAGGAGGAGGAGGAGCAGGAGGAGGAGGAGGAGGAGGGGGGGGGGGGGGTGTGAGGGGAGGAGACGAGAAGAAAAAAATAAAAGAAGATCAAGAAGATCAAGAAGATGGAGAAGGCAAGAGGGCCAATAATGCCTGGAATACGAGCCACGGCCAAAACGGACAGGGACCACAAAAGTGGGATCTGTCGTCAGGCATGCACTAAAATTGCGGGTAGAGAAGAGAGAAAGGGAGGAGGAGGAGGAGCAAGCAGGCCAGAGCAGGCAAGAGCAGGCAAGAGCAGGCAGGAGCAGGCAGGAGCAGGCAGGAGCAGGCAGGAGCAGACAAGCGCATAGGGAAGGGACGCATGCGGAGCTGACGCAAGCGAGCAGCACAGGTTGCGATGAACGACGAGGAAGGCGCGTCTGCGACGAAGACGGCAGCAGCGACAGCACCCACACACCACGACGCCTCCAGATGCCAGCAGACCAAGTGGAACCGGCGAAAAGGAGAATGGGGAAACAAACAACACGCTAGGGCGCAAAGGGCCAGGATGCAGCAGGTAAAAATAAACCCAAATAAAAACTCATCGGTGCTAGTGTGAGCCTTCCCGGTCGGCCAGGGTTGGCTTTTTTTCTCCCCCCCCCCCAAGCGGTCTGGCCTCTGGCCTCCCTCTCCGCCGGGCTCTCTCTCTCTCTCTCGCTCGCTCGCCTGGCGCGGCGCGCAGCTCCACCGCACACAGGGCGCTCGTATTGCGGCAGGGCCGGACATGCGTGCCAACGCCGCAGCCAACCATTTCCCACGGCTTGCTCGCGCATGCAGGGCCGTGGCATCGCCAGACGCCCCCTGAGAGAGGCGGTGTAAGAAGATACGATGGACAGGGGGGGGGGGGGGTTGGGCACAGTCCGAGCGCTGGGTTTTTGCATGACAGCTGAGGCTGGCTAGGTACGAACGATTATTTTCTCTCTTTGGCGGAAGCCTCCTTGCGATGCAGCGCTGGCTACAGTGGGCCCTCTGCCCTTGCAGCGCCTAGAGCGTGTGCTAGAAGCGCTAGCCCGGTCTGCCAGGGGCGGCCGATCGAGAGGCGTCGGGCGCGTCGAGAACGTATCGCCGGGAGCATCGGAGCATCGGCCTCCTGTCTGGAGTCTGAGGTCTGACGGAGGTTCAGTGTCTGACGGAGGTTCAGTGTCTGACGGAGGTTCAGTGTCTGACGGAGGAGTTCAGTGCCGGGAGTTCAGTGTCTGAGAGAAAGAGACCGCTTTCGTCCCGGGTTCCCGATTCCGCTTTCGGAAGCAGGAATGCTGTACTGGTTGCTATAGAATGCTGTCTCAGAGCTGTGATCGGCACACGTGCTGACTACGGCGCCCGGGACTTTGTCTCCGCTAGGCGGGCACGTGACAGCTATAGCTCCCTCCAGCTCCTCGTACCACGCACGCCACGCTGCGTATAAGCCGGATTGAGTACTTGTTGATTTCCTGGATTTCCTTGCTTTTTGCATTGTTGGCTGCGGCTTGGCATTTCGCGGAGCTTGTGCGCCATTTTTTTTCCAGATTCGGCGCGTAGATCGTAGGTGGTGCGGGCTGCATCCTGTCGCGCGGACTTTTACGCGCAAAATTCAGCCTCAATTGACCTCCACGCACACGCACACACACACACACACGGAAGAAAACCCCATGTCCTCTCCTGTTTCGCGCCGCAGCTCGTTCCTGCTGATGCAAGACGACTACGCCATGGCGCCCAAGGGCAGCTCGCTGGCGTCGTACATGCGGCGGCGCTCGCAGACGAGCCTGCTGGGGCTCTGGCGCGACGAGGAAGAGGCTGCGGGCGGCAGCCACGGAAACAACAACAGCCACAGCAACGGCGGCGGCAACGGCGGCATCGCGACGCCGACGGGCCCGATGATGTTCTCGACGGCGGCGGCGGCGGCGGCGGCGGCCAGCCCCGAGGACGAGGAGCACCGGCACGAGATGGAGCGGCGGCTCAGCGCGCTGCTCAACAACCCGCAGATGCGCAGCATGCGCCTGATCGGCAAGGCCAAGCGCTACCGCTGGGAGCGCTACTGGAAGACGCAGGCGCAGCTGGCGGCGCTGAAGCCGGCCGTGTACGTAGGCGAAGGAGAGGGGATGTGTTTGGCGGCCAGGGAGGAAATGTGAAGGCGGCCAGGCTAATGTGGCGACAATCTGAGCAGGCGCGCCTACTACGAACGCAACAACATGCTCATCCAGCAGTACCTCTACATTGACCGCCTGCTCGACTCGTCGCTGCCGCACGACCTGCTCAACGAGTACAACAGCCTGCACCCCCACGCGTACCGCCGCCTGGCCGTGCCCACGACCATTGCCGAGGAGGCGGCGGCGGCGGTGGCGGCGGCCGACAGCAGAAGCGGCGGCGGCACACCCCCCGACACCCACCGCGCGGGCCCGCCGCCGCCGCCGCCGCCGGGCGTCCGGCGCGTCAAGCGCACGCCGCGGGCCATTTATCGGCCGGCCGAGACTACGCCGCTGCTGGAGCACCCCGACGCCGAGCACAGCGGCGACGACGAGGACGGCGGCGTCTCGGGAGACGCGGAGCGGCCGGCGGCGGCGGCGGCGAGGACACCGCCGCCGACGGCTGCCCCGGCTGCCCCGGCCGCCCCGGCCGCCCCGGCTGCCCCGGAAACGCCCTCCCCCCGCAGCGCGTCGCCGCCGCTGGACGAGATCCCGCTGCTGCTCGAGGACGACGAGGACGTGGACAGCTCGGCGCCGGTGGTGACGCTGGCCATTTACGTCAACCTGCTGGCCAACGTGATCCTGCTGGCCGGCAAGGTGGCCGTCGTCGTGTCGGTGCCGTCCATCTCGGTGCTGGCCAGCCTGGTCGACGCCATGCTCGACTTTCTGTCCACGGCCATTGTCTGGACCACCACCTGGCTGATCAGCCGCCAGGACCAGTACCGCTACCCGGTTGGGCGGCGGAGGTACGTGGGGAGAGAGAGAGAGAGAGAGAGGGGGGGGGAGGGAGAGAGAGAGGGGGAGAGAGAGGGAGGGAGAGAGAGGGGGAGACAGAAAAAACGACAGAGAACGACAGAGAACGCACAGCTGACCCCCAGACTCGAGCCGCTCGGCGTCCTCGTCTTCTCCGTCATCATGATCACGTCCTTTGTGCAGGTCATGCTCCAGGCCGTCCAGCGCCTCGCCTCGGCCGACCACGGCATCATTGAGCTGTGCGTCTGCCATTCTGCCCCTGCCTCTTCTTGCTGCCCCTTCTTGCTGCCCATTCTGCCCCTGCCCCTTCTTTCTCGCCTCTGACTCTCCAGGGGCCTCCCGGCGCTGTGCATCATGCTGAGCACCATTGTCATCAAGGGCGTGTGCTGGCTGTGGTGCCGCCTGGTGAAGAACTCGAGCGTGCAGGCACTGTGAGTTTGCCTTGTTTGTCTGGCTTCTCCCCCGGTGCCGTGTTTTTGTCTGCCGGCTTCTCCCCCGGTGCCGTTTTGTCTGCTGGCTTCTCCCACGTGCTTGCTGACCTCCAGAGCGTCCGACGCCGCGACAGGTAGCGTCTTCGCCCTTGTGCCGTGACTTGCGCTGACCTGCAGACGTCATCTTCAACGCCGGCACCATTGCCTTTCCCATCCGTACGTGCCTTTTGTCCGCCGTCCTTCCGCCGTGTACTAACCAGCAGTCGGCTTCTACCTGCGCATCTGGTGGCTCGACGCCCTCGGCGGCCTGCTGCTGTCCATGGTTGTCATCTACAACTGGTCCTGCACCTCGGTCGAGCACATTAAGCACCTGACCGGCTTCTCGGCCACGGCCGACCAGCGCAACATCCGTGGGTGTCTCTTCTCGTGTCTTTTCTTCTCTTCCTTCTCGTGTCTTTTCTTTATTCTTCGTTCTCGTTATCTCCTCTTTTGTCTTCCCGTTTGTTTTCTCCTCCCCCTCTCTAACCCCCAGTCCTCTACCTGACCATGCGCTTCGCCAAGACCATCAAGGCCATCCAGGGCCTGCAGGCCTACCACGGCGGCGACAAGCTGATTGTCGAGGTCGACATTGTCCTGGACGCCAACATGTCGCTGCGCGACAGCCACGACCTCAGGTGGGTTTGGCCGTACCAGACGGACCCCTACAATAGACGCACTACGCGCCTTTCTAAACTCCCAACCCGGCTGACCTCCCAGCGAGAGCCTCCAGTATGTCATCGAGTCGGTCCCCGTCGTCGACCGGGCCTTTGTGCATGCCGACTACGCCGACTACAACCTGCCCACGCACATGGAGCAGCAGGCGGCCGAGTAGTGTCAGCGTGTATTGTATGTAGAGCACCGGGATATCATAATGAACGCAAGCATCATCCGTAACGCCTTTCGGTTTCCGCTCCTCCCACTCACTTCCCCGACCCCCAGTCCCTCAGTCCCTCCCTCAGTCCCTCCCCCCCAGTCCCTCCCTCAGTCCCTCCCCCCCAGTCCCTCCCCCTCGCTCCCCCCCCTCGCTCCCCCGACCCCCCCTCAACTCGCTGTCCGCCGCTGCTCCCGGCTCAGCAGGCTCGGGTCGGCGTTGGCCATGATCATCTTCTTGGACACCACGGCCATGAACTCGGGCTCAAACAGGTCCAAGCAGGCGTCGTAGACCTGCGCCGGGCAGTGGGCGCAGGCGTCGGCGACGGCGTCGGCAAAGGGCAGGCCGCCGTCGAGGCACTGGCGGTACGCGTCCTGCAGGCGCGAGACGCGGCTGCGGATGTCGGCCAGCGGCCGCGTGCGGTACAGCTTGCGCCACTGCTCGGCCGAGTACAGGCTCAGCCGGTGCTGCAGGCTCTCCTCGGCCAGCGCGGCCAGCGGCGCGTGCAGGAAGCGGTCCGACAGCCGCCACAGCGTCAGGATCTGCCGCGTCGACAGCGTCCCGCCCATTTGTTCTTTGCGCAGGAGGAAGGCGGGGGGGGCGGCCGCCGCCGCCCCTCTCCCGGCCCCGGTTCCGGTTCCGGTTCCGGCCCCCCCGGCTCCGGATCCGCCCCCGCCCCCCCCCTCGGACGACACCGTGTGAAAGTGCGCCCGGTACAGCAGGTCGACCCACAGGCCAAAGTCCTCGGGCGTCATGTCGTCGGTGGCGTCGTCAAACTCGATGCGCTGCATCTTGGCCTCGGTAAAGGCCCCCCGCAGCGCCCCGGCAAAGAAGCTCGAGTCCTTGCACAGCAGGTCCGCGTGCACGGCAAACTCGCGCCCGCCCACCACCACCACGGCCACCGTCAGCGGCTGCCGGAACATGAGCATGCCGTGGCGCAGCTCGTCGCGCTGGTCCTTGGGCCGCTTGTTCAGCGGCGGCGCCCCGTCGCCTCTGCTTCGGCCGACGCCGCCGCCGGCACCATTACCGCCGTTGGCTACATTGCCGCCGCCGCCGCCGCCGCTGCCCGCCGCCTGCACCGACAGGACCGTGTCCTGCTCCGCGTCCAGGTCAATGGCCCACGGGTCCTCCGCGCCCGTCCCCGCGCCGCTGTCGAGGTCCATTGGGCGCCTCCACGCCGGTGTGGTCGGGACAGCCAGTCGCTGCGCTTTCAGAAACCGTTCAGATGCTCACGTGATGTTGGCAGTAAACGTGAAAAGAGAGTGAAAAAGAAAAGAAAGTGAAAAAGAAAAGAAAGTGAAAAAGAAAAGAAGAAAATAAGAAAAGAGAAAAGAGAAAAGAGAAAAGAGAAAAAAAGTAAGAAGCTTCCAGGTCTGCTCAGGCGCTGCAGATTCACAGCAGAATCGTCGCGGCACCGCAATAATCGTGTAGGGCAGTGTCAGTGCCAGCGGCCCGGTCGAAAGCCGAGTCCCAGGCTGCGGCCGGTGCGCCGTTCTTGGGTTGGCGAGAGCCGGCCTCGAGCTACGCGGATGCAGCAAAGCGAGGCGGGGCCCGCTTTAGCGCATGCATGCTTCTAACGGAGCGCCCGCACTATGCACGCAAGCGATCTTGCCGCTGGGCGAGAAGTCAAGATTTCCGCGACCTCAAAACACATCACTTGGGCCACTCTCTACGATTCGGAACTGAGCTGTGAGCACCTTGTTGTATTTGGATTCTTCGCGTGTGTCTGGGGCCTGGCTGCTTGCTGACGTTTGCTTTAGCACTCGCGCACTTTACGCAAAAGAAACACGCAAAACACGCAAAACACGCAACGCTCACAAAACACTCCATGGAGAACGGCGCCGACTCCGGGGGTCAGGCCGAGGGCAAGGACCCCAGCGCGTTCCTGGGCGAGATCATCGGCAACCCCGTCGTGGTCAAGCTCAACTCGGGCGTGGTGTACAAGGGTGAGTGGCGGAGGCGGACGGCGTGGCCGGCGGGCCGGACGCGGCTGACGGCCCCCAGGCGAGCTCCAGTCGGTGGACGGCTACATGAACATTGCGCTGGAGAAGACGGAGGAGTACGTCGGCGGCGTTAAGCGCCGCACCTATGGCGACGCCTTTGTGCGCGGAAACAATGGTACGTTTGCGTCTGGCGAGGGTCTGGCGGCGGGCGAGAGTCTGGCCGGCGTCTGGCGATAGGCTAACGGCTGCAGTCATGTACATTTCGGCAGAATGAGGCGAGGCGGCGCCTGTAGCGACTAGTCTACTAGAGGCCCTTGTTCCAAGCATGTGTTTGTGCCTCTGACCGTCGTCACCTTTTGCGCCCATGCATAGTACGTGGTCGCGTGGAGCGTCAGCTCGCCCTGGGCGTTGGCCGCGTCGCTGCCGGCCGTGGCCAGTGCCGCGTCCACGCGCCGGCGCACCTCGCTGCGCGTGTTGGGCGCGCCGTCCTCGCCGACTTCCGGCACCGGCGCCGGGCCGGACCCGGACCCGGAGCCCGACCCGGACTCCGGCCCCGGCCCCGACCCTGGCCCCGGCTCTCCCTCCGGCAGCGGCGCAATCTGGCTCAGCGTCAGCAGCCGCTTCCACAGCGCGTCGGGCGTCAGCGACACCGTCCAGCGCACGCCGGCGTCCTCCTGCAGCGGCGTGAACAGCGGCGGATCCGCCGCCGCCGCCGCCGCAAACGCCTGCTGCCACTGGCCGTCGCGGAAGCGCGGGCTGCCGTCGGCGCGCAGCGACAGCACCACCTCGTTGAGCCGTTGCTCCCACGCCGTGGCGGCCGGCCACGCAGCCGGCTTGTTGTCTGGCCGTCAGCGCGCCGTCGAAACGATCAGTCGTGACAAAGTTTTCAGAGGCGTCGTGACAGTCATGACGAGCCGCATCGTAGCACTCACAGTCTTCCACGTTCCACGTCACGCCCACCCGCCCCTGCGGCTTCAGCAGGCGGTGCACCTCGCGCAGCGCCTCCAGGTTGGCAAACCTGTGCGTCAGACCACGTCTCGGGCCCGCCGTCGAGCCGGCGGCCAAAAAGAAAAAGAGAAGAGAAAAAAGGAAAGAGAAAAAGAGAAATCCTACCAGTGAAAGGCCTGCGCAATCACCACCGCGTCCGCCCAGCCGTCCGGCACCGCCTCCCGCGGCACCGCCGCCGCGTGCCCGGCCACCACCCGCACGTGCGCCAGCTGCTTGGCCTCCAGCTGCGCCCGCATCTGCGCGTGCGGCTCGACCGCCACAATCGTCCAGCTGCTGTCTGCCGCCACCGCCGCCCGCCGCGACAGCTCTTGCGTAAACTTGCCCGTACCGGCGCCGATCTCGACAATGCGCAGCGGCCGTGCCGCGCCCAAGAGCTGCAGCCGGTCCAGCAGGCCGTCGACGGCCGCCGCGGGAAACGACGGCCGGTGGGCGTCGTACGCGGCGGCGTCCTGGAAACCGGCGGCGGCGACGGCGGCCAGGCCGGGAGCAGCCGAGGACATAGTGCTGTGTATGTCGGTGCTATTATAGCAGTGTAGTTGGTTCGGCGTATGTCGGTCGTGGCAGACGTCGTTGCAGGCAGATGTCGGTTTGGCAGACGTTGCAGGCAGATTCGGTTTGGCAGACGTGCGATAAGGCAGCAGTCTTGCGCCGATTTTAGTGTCGTTTGCTACTTCACCAGTCACTATATTTCAAATATTATGATATTGTGTATTATCTCATAAACGATACTGTAACAATCTCAGAACACATTATCGAATACATCAAATTCATGCAACTGAAGCGCCATCCATGCCGTCATCCATTGCAACGCCTAATATGCAGTCCCATCTTGTCATCTTGTCATTCCTTCCCAGCTTCGCAATCTGTTCAAATTCCCATCACTGCACGGCAATGCGCCGCCGCGACTCGCGCCGCGCCTTGGGCACCGTCACCGTCAGGATGCCGTTGTCGAGCGTCGCGCGCACGCCCGCCTCGTCGACCGGCACGCCAAAGTTGAACGTGCGCTGGAAGCGGCCGACAGAGCGCTCGCGCACCCAGTAGCGCTCCGAGATGGCCGGAGCCGGAGCCGCTGCCGCTGCCGAAGTCACCTCGGTCTTGGCCGGGCGAACGGCGACTTGCGAGGCGGCCGCCGCCGCCGCCTCGCCCCTCTCCCGGGCCTCCTCGTCAGCCTCGTCGGTCACGGTGGTGTGGCGGTCCGGCGAGGCCGTGCGGGCGTGGGCCGCGTCAGACGACTTCTTCTCAGTCGTCGCGTTGTTGCTGTGGACCACCTCGTAGGCGTCGTCGGCGAGAGCGCCGCTCATGGCCGTGTCCTCGCTGCTGGCGGTGGCAGTGGTGGTGGTGGCCTCCTCCTTGGGCGACGACGACGAGTAGTTGCGCTCGACGTGGCCGCTGATGACCAGCGTCTGCGGCTCGGCAAACTCAATGGCCAGGTTCTGGCGGTCGATGCCCGGCAGCTCGCCGTGCAGCTCGTAGGTGGTCTCGGTCTCGCGCACGTCGAAGCGCGGGTTGATGATTGGCAGGTGGCCGAAGCCGCGCGCGCTGCGGACGCCCTTGGCCGGCGCCGCCGTCACGCCCGACTTGGTCGCCTCCGCCTCGGCCGCCTCGTTGTTGTAGTTGTTCTCCAGCAGCTGGAACAGGCTGTTGAACGCCACCTCGGCGGGCGAGGGAGTGAAGAGAGAGCGCTGGAAGTACGGCATTTTGTGTGTGTGTGTGTGAGTGCTTTGATTTGACTTGTGTTGCGTGTTGAGTTGAGTGTTGTGTAGAGTTGTGTAGAAGAGTGTTGTGTAGAGTTAGAGTGTAGAGTAGAGTGTTGTGTTGATTGCTGTTGTGTTTGTTGTCCGAGTTGAGTCGTTGATTAGAGTGTCGAAAGCCAGCTCTTTATACTCAATGCCAGCTCAGCAAAGCGCCTCGTGGAAAGCTCTTGAAGCACCTCGCGCTCGTTCGCGAAGCTGCTGGATGCCCGCTTGCGTCAGCACAGAAGCAGCCATCAGGCTACACGCAGCCTCCAGAGCCTTCTGCCGTGGCCACGTTCAGCCCGTCTGGGCCGGCTGGAGACTGCTCGAAGGTGCTGGAAGCCGCCCGCCAATCAGCGCCCGCGGCGTCAGCAGAAAATGGCCCCCCGCCCCACTTGGCGCACCCTAGAACACGCTCGAAAGTTCGGTCTGTGCCGCTCGAGACCCACCCGGGGCAACGTCTAGTCCACCCCATACGAATTCGGGCCAATCAGCGCCCTTTCTCGCCTCTCCCTCACAAGTTGCTCCTCCTCACCTACGGAGTCAGCCTCCTCCAAAAGTCATTACCGTACACAGATACATGCGTCGTAAAGTGGCTAAAATAATAATCTTTGTGTGAACGACCTCCCCTCTTGATGTGCTGGGATAGGCCCCCGTCCGATTCACTCTTCTCGCTTTCTGTCCCTCTTTTTCTTCTCTCGGCCTTCCCTCAGTACGGATGAAAGTGTCAGAGCCACCGCCTTCCCTCAGTACGGACAAGTGACCAGAGCCGCCGCCTTCCCTCAGTACGGACAAGCCACCGCCTTCCCTCAGTACGGGCGAAAGTGGCCAGAGCCCCCGGCCGGCGCCGCCAGGTCCGGCTGGTGGAAGAGCGCAACCAGGCGCTGTCCCAGCTCCGGATCGACTTCTGTGCCGTCACGGGCAATCTTGATCTCGCGGTTCGCGTTGAGCGGGTTGCGCATCCCCCGCGTGCGATAAAAGGGCACGCTGTTTGTCGACAGCCACTCCAGCCCAAACGGTTTGCCCCACGCCTTGGTTTCGGTATCGCCAGCTGCCGTGTCCGCTCCGTCGCCGCCGCCGCCGCCGCCGCCGCCGCCGCCGCCCGTCTCTTCCGCCACAGATCGGCCCCTTTCGTTGGGCGCGGGAGAGGTGGCCGCACTCGTGTCCACGTCGCTGAGGCCGTCGTCCTCGTCCACCTCCCAAAAAATGGTGCCGCGCGCCGAGTCGTCGATAATGCGGCCACGGGGCGTGGACTCGGTGGCCTCGGTCGGGATCGCTCGCGGCACGTCCATGTCGGCGGTCTCGTGCGCCGTCGGCGCAAACTTGATGGCCGCCGCAGGGTCGTCGTTGAACTCGGTCGTCATCCGGGCGTAGCCAAAGTACTCGCCCGACTTGTTGGCCGAGAAGAAAAGGTAGACGTTGTCGCTGGTCTGGAGCTGTCAGCGCGAAAAAAGAGCAGCCACCAAGACGATTATACATGATAGTCTCTTACCTTGAAGGCGTTGCTGAGGGTCGCTTCATTGTGTGGCTGGGTGGCCCAGGTGCCCGTCTGGACGCTCAGTTCGAGGTCTTTGATCGTGAGGCTCTTGAGGATAAAGTACCGGTCTTTTTGGTACACCGGGGTCAGCGAGGACGAGGATGGCGCGGCCGCCGTGTCGGCGGACTGCTGAGCGGCCTCTGCAGACTGCGGAGCGGCCTGTGCGGCTTCTGCGGCCAATGTGGCCTCTGCGGCCTCGGCGGCCGACTTGGCAACCTCTTCGGGGCCGTCGCTGGCGGCGGTGCCCTTTTCCGGGGCCAGGGCCGGGGCCGGGGCCGGAGACTGGGCAGCTGCCGGCCCTTTGGGGGCCGTGACGCCCGGCGCGCCCTCGACGGCGCTCTTGCGCAGGCGGCTGACCAGGCGGACCGAGAGGAAGCGCGTCTCGTTGAGCTTCTGCTGCGCCGTCGTGCAGCTCTCCTCGTCCTCGAAATTGGCAAACGCACAGTTGCTCTTGGAGATGAGGAAGAGCGACTTGAGCCCGGCCGTGTGCTGGCACACGTGATGGACCAGGGCCATCAGGTCTGTCTGCGGAGGCAGGTTCCCGATCCAGATAGCATGGCCTGGTGGTCAGCCATGTGTTCTTGTAAGTAGTCTTTGTGAGTAGATATATATATTAGAAACAACCCGTTCACACCTACCCGTCTGCTTTGGTTTTCTCGGCGGCCCGCGCACGACGGCGGCCGTGCGGCCAACGGCTTGGCCTGGACTGTTGAGTCTGTCTGTGCCCGGGCGCCTCTCACTGGTGGGTGTCGAGAGCTTACCTTGCCGGCCTCGTTGGTACGATCGGGGGTTGCGCATGTGTGGGTGGTAGCGGCCGCCGGATGGGTCGACAGCGAGGACCAGGATCGGCTGCGGCGGCGGGATCTGGGCTTCTGCTGGGGGGTATGCCGACGGCTGAGGGTGGCCGGCCAGCGCTGTGTTGGCAATACCGTGGTAGGCCGGGGCGTAGTAGAGGCCGGGCGAGGCGGGCACATGGCCATGCGGGTGGTAGTAAGGGTAGCCCTGCTGTTGCTGTTGCTGCTGCTGCTGCTGTTGCTGCTGTTGCTGATGTTGCATCTGCAAAGAGCCGGAGGCGGCGGAGCGAATCGGGGCCATGTTGCTGCCGTAGTATTGGTTCGGGGGTAGCTGCGGCGTCGGCTGGGCGAAAAAGGGGTAGCTGCTGGCAGGCAGAAGGGGCGTCATGGGGCCGCTGCCGCTGCCGCCGCCGCTGCCGCTGCCGCTGCCGCCCTGACGATGGAGGGGGCCGGGGCTCTGCAGGCCCGGGTCGAACCTCTGGTAGCCTCGAGGCGGAGGGTGCGGAATCTGTCGGAAGTCGTCTTTGGGCAGCGTGCCGGCCATGGCGCCCATGTCAAAGGCCGACGGACCTCCGTGGCGAGCCGGGACAGAGGCATGCTGTGGCTGGGTCTTGTGGAAGGGCGGGTGACCGAAGCCCTGGATTCCGTGCTGTTGGGAGTGTTGCTGGTGCTGATGCGGCTGTGGCGGGTGTTGCTGCTGCTGGTACTGAGACGAAGGAGGCTGCTGATACTGCTGTGAAGGAGGCTGCGCATACTGGAGCGGCTGGTAATGGGCAGAAGGGAGGGACGGCTGCGGCTGCCGTTGGCTCGGTCGTTGCTGGTTGACGACCACGGGCGGCGGCGGTGGCGGCGGTGGCGGCGGGCTCTGGGCTGGGCCCCCTTTTCGTCGAGAGTCGGCTGGCGAGCTCGATGCCGTGGATTGCTGGGCAGCCTGTCCGGTGGCCAAAGGCTTTGACGGATCTGGAAGATCACCCATCGAAAAATGCCCCCTAGTATGAGTGGGCTGAAGCTGATAATGGGTTTGATCTATTCCGACTGGTGAGGGAGCGAGGGGTGCATGCAATGAGCACAATCGTCAAGGGGTATTATGTCTGTAAGGAATTTATATTCAAGGATAGGCCTGGGAGAAAAAGAGAAAGAGAGAAGAAAAAAGAATAGGCTTGGGAGAAAAAGAGAAAGAGAGAAGAAAAAAGAAGGACAAGAGATTTGAAGCCCCCCAGCGGCAGGAGGGGCGAGGCCACCAGACGAACAAGGAAAAAAGGCCAAGCGAGCTGGAGATGAGCAAGGTAGTCCGTCCGGGCAGCCAGGAGCCGTCGTGGAGGAAGCATATAAAGTATATATATATATATATATATATATCAAGGGAATTTTTTTTTTAAAAAAAAAGAAAAAAAAAGACCGTCGAGAGGAGGGGGGTGGCTTGGCGTCTGCGAGGATGTGGCAAGAACGGTCTGAGGGTTTGAAAATCCAACCTAGTGGGCGTGGAGACAAGGTGGTGAAGATTGATATTCTGGGTGCCCAGCTTAAAGGGGATGGTGGTCCGGGAGTGGCTCAGCGGCAAGACCAAGAGCGTGGATGTACCCGAGAAGGTTGCCCTAGTGGGAGAAGCTAGACTGAGCAAGCCTGGAACACGAGTCCGAATTAGGTTTTAAGAGATTGCTGCGTTGGTGCGTGGCGAGTAGTGGTCAAGGGAAAACAAAGGCGGTGGGAATGAGGGCAGGGCCCACGTTGTCGGGGCCACTGGTCAGGGCTACTTTGTCAGGGGCCACTCGTCGGGAGTGGACCAGCACAGCCTGGCACAGAGATGGCGGACAGCTACGATAAAAAGGCGGCCCTCCAGTCCCAGCGTCCCAAGAAGCGTCCCAAGAAGCGTCCCAAGAAGCCAGTCCTCTGGAGGAGCGAGAGGGGGAAAGATAGGGGGGGGGAAGGCAGGCTGAGCCCGGGCAAGCAGAGAGCGACGGTCGGTTGTGCGATTGTGCAAGGCCCAATTGGAGAGAAGCGGTCGTGCAGAGGCTGCGTGGGTGTGTAGAGAGTGATAACGAGCAAAGGTGTGAAAACGGGTGAAAATGTGCGGAAAAGTGTGCTCCAGATGTGGGCGGAGGGAGGGGCTACTGCGGATGTTCGGTCTGCAGCGGTAGGCAGGCCTACAAAGTTGGGGAAGGACAGCCGTTGACTGCGGCCGGAGGTGACCTGGCTGTCCGGTGTTGGTGGTGGCGGCTGATGTGGTCTTTTCGACTGTCTGGTGTGTGATGTGTCCCAAAGAGTCTGATGTGCTGGTGGAGGAGGTCTCGGGGGTGGGGAGGAAGAAGAAGGGCCGCGCGCAGCTCAGAGCAGGGCCAATTGCACCACCGAGACAGAGAGAGAGTGTGAGTGAGTGGTTGAGTGATCAGTGTTTGAGTGAGTGAGTGAGAGAGAGAGAGTGAGGAGTGAGTGAATGAGTGAGAGAGAGCAAGAGAAAGAGAATTCCCAGAGGTGTGAGAGGGAGGGGAAGAGTAGAATTTGCGGACGAGACGTGAGGCCTGGCAGTTCGTGTTAGTGGGAGGGGCCAAGGATAGTGACGGACGGGACGAAGAGCAACGTCTCGAGCCGGCGAGAGGCAGGCGGCGAGATGCGAGCCCCAAGGAAAAGCAGAAATGAAGAGATCAAAATAAAGCAAAAAAAAAAAAGAAAAAAGAAAAAAACGGATGGAGGCTGATGACAGCACACACAAGGCCAGGCACCGATTGGCAGTAAGACGGCGCAAGGCAGGAGGCAGGCACGGCACACGGCACACCAGACGACGGCCGAGCAGGGCAAGCGCACTTCACTTCAGGCTCGAGCCAACAACCGCTAGGCACTAGGGAGAATCGGGGGCTCCCCACATTGCCTGCACTTGCACAAAAGCAACGGCGGCTGCAGGCCGACAAGGCAGAGGGGAGGAGGGGAGTGGGCCTGTCTTTCAGTGGCTCTGCTGGCAGCGGCCGAGACTGGGGGTGTTTGTGAGATCGGGGCTGCCCAGGCAGAGACAGACGTCCGTCTTTGGGCCGTTGAGGTCGGTGCCTCGAGTCAGCCGTTTCGATCGCCCGGCTCTTGGTGGCCTTTGCCGTTTTCGCCGGATTGGTCTCTGGCCGCGACTGAAATGTTGGTGAGCTCGTCAGCCGTACAAAGGTCGGGGTCAGCTGGGTCTGCAGTCGCCGTCGTCTGTTTGTCGATACCGTGCATATCCTGCAGGTTATGATCGCAACCCGGTTATATATATAAGCGAGTTGCTTTTCCAAGTGGAGAGGGCCCCATCGGCTTCTGCTTCGTATTTGGGAACTGCCCAGGGACCCGGACTGGCAGCCAACCCAGCACTTGGCGTGGTGCCCATTTTGCCACCTGCCGCTGATGCCGCAGATACGCGTAGCTGCTATCTCGCAGCTGCCGGCTCGACTCGCCCTGGCTCTCCACCCTCTCTCGCCCCCGGTCGTCGAGCCTCACTTGGCTGACGCCTGACGCCTTACTGCCCGGCTCCCCGACGACAGCGTACACAATACACAGTCAAGGGCACAAAGCACAAAACGGCCCCCGGAACAAACGGCCATCTGTATCGTCGTCAGCAGGGATATTCCGTCTTTCCGATTGTTTTGCGCCTCACAACACACACACCCACCCATCATGTGCCCCTTGTCGGCGGAAAAGGCTTTGCTGGTTGGCCGGCCTGCAGCCTGTGGCGCAGAGTGCCCGTTTCCGCCAGAGGTTGCGTGCGCGCGAGGCGGTACGCCGCTCTACCTGCACACGCGTAGACGCAAGTAGGCCGTGTGCGGCTTGCTGGAGCTGCTGGGTGCGCTTGGCCGCCGTGGGCACAGTGCAGCGTCTCCGGCCAGACCCACGCAAGACCTGGGTGGGGGTAGTGGCTTGTAGATCGGCGCTGGCGTTGCAAAGGTGGAGATGGCGCTGCGAGGTGGAGGGGGTCGGCTGGGACGCTGGACGTTGGCAACTGGACGCTGGGCTGGTCAACAAGGCAGCCTGCGCTATACTTTTTTTTTGGCAAAGAAGGGGAAAAAAAAGTTGTGCACCGAGCGGCGCCGCGAGGAGGGGACAGGCAGAGTGCCGAAAAGAAAAGTCTGCATGTGCACTTGTATGCCCGACTGTGTGAGTACGTACGAGTACGTACGTCACCGAGCGGTGCCGGACAAATAGCAGCCGCCCCCAATGCCCGCACGCTCTTTCCCTTGCGGCGTCGCCACCGGGGGGGCCCCTGTCGCACTAACGGCGCGGCAACATGTTCCTTCTTTTCAGGGTGGTTCCTTCCTCCCCCACCGCGCGTTGCCACAACCTTCACAACGTAACCATGTCGTCATGCCGCTGGGGCTCCCGGAGGGGACCAGGCCCCCAAGGCGTCCCACCGCTATCATGTGCGCAGCGGCCGACTCGGACTTGTGTTTTTTCTGGTCACGAGCTCGACCCAGCATGTGCGGTTCACAAAAGGGCTCTTTCCAGAATCGGGTGCGTTGCCCGTTTCGCCACTACACACTTTGTCAGGCAGTGTATCTTACAGTGTAAGATACGTACTATGCTTCATAGCGCGCCCCGTACCTCGCCTCGCCCTTTCCTTGCCCGTCCTGCTCTTTCCTGCTCGCCGTGCGCGCTTTCCTGTTCTTGCTCCCACGCCGTTGCAGTGTGCCTGAAACTGCCACGCCGATCCTTGCCTGTCGCGGCCACGCTCCGTCTCCTCTTTCCTGTACTCGTATAGGTATGCATGTAATGTGGCTAACCAACCGCCCATCCGCGATCCCAAGCAAACTACAGATCAGGCTAGCCGCGTGCCCACCCCTCAGCTCTTCTACCGCTTTCCAGCATATTCAGTGGCAGCAAAAGACTTGGCACCTACGAGTACGAGTACTTTGCTCTCTCTCTCTCTCTCTCTCTCTCTCACCCAGTATCCCCTCAGTACTGCTCAGCACGGCGCAGCACCATTCGCCGCCCTATGCGCTACGCGACGATCCACTCTCTACCCTATTGGCGCCGGTTTCCCCCCCCCTCCTTCTGGCCTCCCAATAAGACTTCTTGGAGTTCCACATCAAAATGCCTCTCAACTATGGCCCCTGTTCGCCACCGCGGCTGGCAGACAAGAGGCCGGGAACAATGTTTGCCACGCCCCTGGCCGATCCACGGGCTAGCTGGCTGGCTCTGGTTTTCCTTCCGTCAGGCGATGTGCGCACGTAAGCAAGGCTGGCCGCGGTCCATGATGGCCGTATGGCTACGCGAGATATATGTGTAACAAGTACAGAAAGTCCAGCTGGGCCGATATCGTGCGTGCTTTCCATTCTGGACTCGTGGGTCTGCCCCTGCGGTTCTTCCATGTGTGTGGCTGGGGTGGCGAGGGACTCCTACTCGTAATCTGCTGGTCGCTCGCAAGAAACGCCATAGGTTTTTTTAATGTTTTTTTATTAAAAAAAGGTACTGGATTCGCCTCTGCTCGCGTTGCTGTCGAGGTTGGGCGCACGAGTGTGGCAACTGTGGCGACGGAGCGGAAGAGACCTGACTGCCGAAGCAGGATGATCAGGCCGTCTTGGACAAAAGATGAGAACCAGGTGGACCAGTCCAGAAGAAAGTTGCTCCGTGGCAGAATGTATGTTTGAAAACGGCCGAAAAGACGCGCCAGGCTGCCGTTGCTCTGAAAAGGAACAGGGCCGCTGGATTGGGGCTGTTAAATCCTGCGGAAAAAGGGGTATTACTTCATAAGAGTGTTACGCCGAGCTGGAAGCGCTTGCTGTTACTTTACAACTACTAGAATGTCACTCTGTAGCACGTGGATCATGCACACCACAACGCAGGCGGGCAGCTCGCGGCCTCCTCGGCCTGCCGATAAACACAAGGCAAAAACACACAAGCCCATGGGCTCGCTTCAGCCCAGACAGGACCCAGCGTCGGGGGCCTTCCTGGCCGGACGAGCAAATACCCGCTGATTTTTGCTGTTTGAATTTCGTCCCTTGTAAGGATAGAGGACCGTGTCCCCACAGAAGACAGGACTCCCTCTTCCAGAAGCTGCGCCCTTCTTTTGGAGATCCAGGCTGTGCAATGGAGATCCAGGCTGTGCAGCATTTTCGCCTCGTCTTCGCCTTGGAGGCGGGGGGGAGGCGAATTGATATATCTGGTCATTGGAAAGGACAAGTGTTTTTGGGGGGGGCTCTCTGTAGGGCCAGTAAACTACAGCGCCCGGTAAGATACAGCACGCAAGTGGCTTTTCTGATTATATGCTTCTAGCAGGTACAGCGCCTGTGTCTCTAGCTTTTACAAGCCCCCAAGGTTTTCCAGCCAGCCTCGAGATTCGCCCATGCAACCCTGAGCCCCGTGTAGTTATTGCAGCGCAGAGCCCTCTTGCGTGCACTCAAAGCTCTGGCAGTGTTGAAAGGGAAGTTGGTTCGAGGGCTTGAGCTGGGCAATCTCATTAGGCGATACAAATGCGGTCTGCCCGCCCATTTTCCACTCCCATCCCGGTGTTTCTCACGCTCTCTTTGATTTTCTGCGCCCATCCAAGGACCTTTCTGCTACATCTGTTGTCTTTGCGCTGGGCCATCCTTTGGAGGCCGCTGCTGTCCAGGTCGGCTTCCAGGAGCAAGCATCTTTGTTCCATTTCAATCCATCCATTCCAATCCATTCGAACTGGAAATAAGCCATCCATTACCTCTGTCCATCTGTCCTCCAAAACTATCCCCCTTGATCCGTCCAGAACTTTTGGGTTGCGACATCCACCCGCGGTCAACCCGAGATCAACAAGATCAACGAGACGCTCTCGTGTTTTTGTCATTGTATGGTCTGTCGCTCGCGTAATGACGCTAGAGCCAAGAAAAATAAGCAGAACCAGAGAAAGAAGCAAGAGAGCACATTATTCGTCCTGAACACGGACCAAAAAAAAGCTGCTCATTTTAGTGCCCGTCACGCGTCGGGCATGTTTCTACCTGCCGGAACATCCCCAGAGGGAAAAGGGGGGGGGCACTACCCGAGATATTGACCATACGGGTGCCGCAAGATCACACATCCGCTTAAGCATCTCTGCCCCTCAGCGTCGTCTCGTTCCAGGCCCCGTATATGCCCAACGTGCATCTCGCCCATCTTCTTGGGGAAAGGGGGGGGCTTCTCTCACTGTGCGTATCTTACTGTGAGCCTTACAAGACAAGTGGACGGGTTGTGCGGATGAGGTGCCTCTGTGGGCGAGAACAGCCGCAGCTGCGGCAGGAATCAAACAGAACAAGAGAGGACGCAAGGTGCAGAGGGAGGCTGTTCTGGGTGGAGGCCGTTGCAATGCCATCCGCGCAGTTGCTGAATCATAATGTGCACTGCATGCGTAGATGCAGGACGCTGAGGCGCAACGTCGGCTGCACATTTTGACGAGAAATGAGAGTACGCAGTCGGATCCAACGGGGCGCAAGTGCAAGCAGATTTGGCATGTCAAGTAAAAGACTCCCTCTGCAGTAGACTAATAGTGTACACTTAATCCTTCTTCAGCGGCAGCACGACCTCCTCGATGCCGGCGGACGAGACGATGAGCATCTGCAGGTAGTCGCCGACCTCAATGTGGCGCTCGACGGCGCCGTCAAAGGCGTCCTTGACGAGCTCCTCGACGTCGGTGCGCGGCAGGGGCACGGCGAGGCGCGGGGCGAGGTCGTGGCCGGCGCCGCTGCCGGGGACGTACTGGTTCTTAAAGTTGACCTGGTTGTCGAGAAAGGGCATGATGAGGCTGGCGGCGGCGCCGCCGGCGCGGCACTGCTCGCGCTCGTAGCTGCCGACGGGGTCGTAGCTGTAGACGGCGCCGCGGCCGTGCTCGTCGAGGCCGGCGAGGATGGCGTGGGTGTAGTAGGGGAAGAAGCGCTTCTGGTAGAGGATGGTGGAGAGGCGCTTGGCGCAGGCGGCGACGCTGATGGGCTTGCCGTGGCGGTAGCGGTACAGCTTGCAGGCGACGTCGAGGCGCTCCTTGAGGGCCTCGCCGTCGGCGGCGAAGCCGACGACGGACAGCACAATGCTTGCGTCCTTTTGGTCGGCCGTGGTGCCGCCGATGCGGAAGACCTTGGGCGAGAAGCGGCTGTTGATCGAGTAGCCGGCCGTGTGCCGCGTGTCGCCGGCCACAATGGCAAAGTCGGCGCCCGCAATCGCCAGCGTCGTGCCGCCGTTGTCCGTGTATCTGCAGGTCAGCTGCTGGCCTCGCTCTTTGGTTTTGGTGTTGTGCATTCTCGCTCCGCTCTTTTTACTCGCTCTCTTTCCTCTCTTCCTCTCTCCGCTCTCTTTCTCGCACTTGCTCCGCTCTTCTCGCACTCGCTCCGCTCTTCTCGCACTCGAAGCTCTTCTCGCACTCGAAGCTCTTCTCGCACTCGCTCTGCTCTCTTCCTCTCACTCTTCACCCCCCTACAGCCCTCACGCCCACGTACGGATCAAATCGGTGCTGCCGTGCTCCTTCGGGAGCGGCCCCTTTGGGAGTGTCGGCAAAAGAGTAGTTGGGGCCGTTCAAGACGGGGTTCTCGGAGAAGATGGCACCCATGGTGCTGAAAAATGGAAAGGGTCGGCTGTACGAGGTGAACAAGTTGGCTGCGGCGTGGCGGCGATGGAGGGGATGGAGTCGGCAATGGTGGTGACGGCGACGCTGCCGTTTTTGGTGATGCTAACGCGTCGGCGGCAGCCTTGCGGGGCCGATGACTCAGCACCACGTGACGATATGAACCGTGCGGCGACTAGCGGTCGAGCTGGAATAGGAGAAACAGCAACGTCCCATCTGCCCGGCAGTTCTACCTGTGTGCGAGATCAAGCCAGCGTTTTCGGGCAGTTTTCGGGCAGAGATTTTGGTCAGACCAGAGTTCGGGCAGAGTTCGGGCAGAGTTTGGTCAGAGTTCGGCCAGAGTTCGGCCAAAGTTATCGGCCAGCGATTCAGCCCAGCGATTCAGCCCAGCGTTTCTTCAACACGTGCCCGTCGATTCTGACCGACCACGATGGCTTCACGCGACATCCGGCAGCGGGCGCTGCAAAAGATTGCGGCGCTGTCGGCGGCCGGGGCGACGGCGCAGGACAAGGCGGACATGGAGCGGCTGTGCCGGGTGGGCGCGAGCGGGCGCGAGAACGGGCGGGCGGTTGGGCGGGTGCCCATGGTGAGTGAGGCGGGACGAGGAATGAAGAGCGGCAGCTGACGGGCAGACGATGCGCGAGTTTGAGGTGCTGGTGGCGCTGTGCCAGGCGGCGCCGGCGGTGCGGGAGGCGGCCGGGGCGCAGCGGCTGGCGCGGCAGCTGGTGCCGTACCTGCTGGAGGCGCACGTGCAGGCGTTTGCGGCGTCGCCGTTCTTCCGGCGGGTGGAGCCGTCGGCGACGGAGGCGGTGGCGTTCCACGTGACGGCGGCGCTGCTGGCGCTGGGGCTGCAGCACGAGGACGTGCACGAGGCGGTGTCGGACAGCATCGGGGCGTTTCTGGCGGCGGTGCAGCAGGCCATGGTGGAGGGCGAGAGCGAGAGCGAGGGCGAGGGCGAGGGCGAGGGCGAGGGCGGCGGCGAGGGCGGCGGCGGCCTCGGTGGTGGCGGCTACGACGACGACGTGGAAAAGGCGGTGCGGACGGCGACGCTGGCGGTGGCGCTGCTGGGGTTCCTGGAGGCGGCAGCGGCGCAGGCGGAGTTCTGGCGGGCCGGGGGCCGGCTGGCGCTGGTGGCGCGGCTGCGGGGCCTGCTGTCGGAGCGGTTCCTGGTGGCGGTGGAGACGGCAGTGTCGACGCTGCGCAACGTGGGCGCGGGCGGCGAGCGGGCGGCGCGCGAGTGGAAGCGGCACCTGCGGCGGTACGCGGAGCTGGGGCGGCCGCTGTGCGCGCTGCTGCTGCAGCGCAGCTTCATGCAGCTGGTGGCGGCGGCGACGTCGCTGCTGGTGGTGGCGCCGCTGACGCCGGCGCCGGCGGCGGCGCTGCGGCGGGCGCACGTGCTGGATCTGCTGGCGGCAGCGGCCGACATGGACGGAGGCAGCAGCGGCGGCGGCGGCGGTGGCGGAATCGGTGGCGGCGCCGCCGGCGGCGACTACGCATCGGTCGAGGTCTACGCCGGAGCCGCGCGCGAGCAGATGGGCTACCTGGCGGCGGGGGCGGACTTTCTGCGCGTGGGCGGGGCGGCGCAGCAGCGGCTGGCGGTGGCGGCGCGGGCGGCGGCGCTGGTGGCGTTTCTGCACTGCGTGCGGCTCAACGGCGAGGCGGCGGAGGCGGACGAGCTGATGGGCTGGCTCGAGGACACGCTGGCGGACGCGGCGCTGATGGCGGACGAGGGGCTGGCGGCGGTGGTGCTCAAGTCGCTGGCGCTGGTGTGCCGGGTGGCGCCGGCGCTGGCGGGCGGCGTGGCGCGGCTGCTGCCGCGGTTCATTGTGCAGGGCGGGGTGCGCGGGCCGGCGACGATCGACACGGCGGCGGCGGCGCTGGCGGCGGTGCTGCGGCAGCTGTCGCCGGACGCGGTGATTACGACGCTCTACACGCTGGGCAATGTGTTGAGTCCGGGCGGCGGCGGGGGCGGGAGAGGGGCCGGGGCCGGGGCCGGAGCCGGAGTTGGAGCCGGAGTTGGAGCCGGAGCTGGGACCGGAGCCGAGGTGTCGGAGCTCTACGGACTGCCGTCGACGGGCAGCGAGATCTCGCTGGCACCGATACAGGGCGAGGAGGAGGCAGCGGTGGTGTACGGCAACGTGGTGCGGGCGATTGGGGGCATTGCGGCGGCGTGCCGGGACGGCAAGATCAACGCGCTGGCACAGTCGATGCTGCTGCAGAAGCTGGACAAGGTGCACAGCTCGGTGGACGCAATGATCATCCCGGCGGCGGCGGCGCTGGCGCTCGGGGGCGGGGCGCTGGAGTTCCGGTCGCTGCTCAAGACGCTGACGCGGCTGACGCACCTGGCGACGGTGGAGGGCAACGGCGAGGTGCTGCGGGCGGTCATGGTGGCGCGCAACCAGCTGTCGGCGCACGTGGCGCGCGACTCGGCGCTGTACGACATGTACTGGACACACCTGCTGGACGAGATCATCAGCAAGGGCGACGTGCACGTCACGCACCACGCCAAGGAGTCGGACATTGAGCTGGCGGCGCGCGAGATTGCGCAGCTGCTGGAGCCGCTGGCCGTGTTGATGGGGAGGGGCGACGGGGAGGGGGAGTCCAAGGGTGGGGGGGGGGGCGGCGGCATCGGCGGCAAGAAAGCCGAGACGGACACGCGGGCCGGCGGCGCCGAGACCGGAGACCCCGGAGCCGAGTCCGGCAGCGGCGACGGCCGATCGGCCGGGCCCGACTCGGACGACGCACACGCGATGCTGCGCGACGCCTGGTTCAACATTGTGGTGCACGGCTTCACGGCGGCGACGGAGCGCGGGCGGCAGCACATGGACGCGCTGCGGGTGATGGCGGTGCACTCGCCGGCGCTGGTGGCGGAGCAGCGCGGCGAGGCGGTGGAGAGCGACGTGGAGCTGAACACGGTGCTGCGGCGCGGCATGAGCTCGGAGCGCGAGGCGGCGCAGAAGCGGCAGCTGGCGGAGCTGCTGCCGGGCAAGGCGAGCGAGATCCGCGGGCTCAGCTACCGCAAAGTCATCTTTCTGCAGGCGGCCTACCTGGTGGAGAGCCTGCGGGCGGACGCGGGCGACTGCACCCGGGCGCTGTCCTACTTTCTGGAGCCGAGCATGCGGCGCGGCGACGTCAGCAGCACCATGGAGGGCGTGGCGGCGGCGGTGGTGGAGCGCTACGTGCGGCGCACGCTGGCCGGCGGCGACGTCTTCTTCTCGGCGCCGTACGCGGCCACGCAGCTGGCCGCGCTGTTTGGCAGCTGCTGCCACCGCATCGAGCGCGTGCAGCAGGCCGCCTACGCCTGCGCCGACCGCCTGGTGCGCGACGTGCCGGCCGCGCTGGTCCACCGCACCTCGCTGTTTGCCCTGCTGGAGCTGCTGTCGCTGCTGTGGGCCGGCTGCCTCGACGCCGAGACCGACGTCTACGCGCCGCGCAGCCGCTTCCGCGCGCGGCTGGGCCGGGGCCGGGGCCGGGGTCGGGGCCGGGACCGGGGTCAGGACCGGGGCCAGGGCCGGGGTCAGGGCCGGGGCCGGGGCGCGGCCTCCGCCGTCGTCGTCGCCGTCGAGCTGTCGGACGACTATGCGCTGCGCCGCCGCACCCTGGCCGCGCTGCACCGGCGGGCCCGGGCCTGGGTTTCGGGCGTGCTTGCGCTGGCGCCGGCCGACGTCAAGGGGCTGCTGCAGACATACTTGTCCGAGTGCGATGCCGACGGCGGCGGCGGCGGCGGCGATGATGATGGCGACGATGACGAAGACGACAACGGCGACTATGACGGCGGCGGCTACGACGACGGCGTGCGGCAGCACGGCGGCATGGCGCTGGGCCGGTCTTTTGCGCTCGAGATGGGCGCGGCCGTGCCGGCGACGGACCAGCGGCTGCTGGCGCTGGGCCGCGTGGGCGACATTTCCGTCGACACCGCGTCCGAGTTTGTCGCCCAGTACACTGCGCGCCAGGCGTACGCCGAGACGTCGAGCCGTGGCGGCGGCGGCGGCGGTGGCGGCGGCAGCAGCAGCAGCAACCCGGCCGAGGCCGCCGAGGCCGCCGCCGAGGCCGTGGCGGCCCTGGCCCACGTGGAGGCGCGGCTGACGGCGCGGCCGCCGCGGCCGGTCAGCAACGTGGCAGGGCTGCTGCGGCGGGCGGCGGCGCTGTTGTGCGGCGGCAGCGGCGGCGGCGGCAGCACCGCCGTGGTGCACTACCTCGTCAGCATCCCGTTTGCGCAGTTTACGCCGGCGGCGATGCGCACGGGCGTGGCGCTGTGGCTGGGCGTGATGAACGAGAACCCGCGCCTGGAGCCGCGCATCCTGCACGCGGTGCTGCAGCAGTGGGAGCGCACGGTGCAGCGGCGGCAGGGGCTGTTTAGCCGGGGCGCCGAAAGTGGGGCCGGCGACGGAAGTGGGACCGGGCCCACTCCCACCCCCGCTTCGGCCAGCCTGCGCGCGCCCGACCCCTTTGACGTGCGCATGGACTTTGCGCCCAGCGACCGCGCCGCCATGGCCGTGCAGGCGCAGCGCGCACACGCCGCGCTGGCGCCGCACGCGCGGCTGCTGCGCTTCCTGCACAGCCACTTCCACGCCACCCGCCTGGCCAGCCTCGACCTGCAGCGCGGCTTTGTGCGCATGCTCGACGTCACGCTGGACGCCCTGCGCGCGCACGCCGCGCTGCACCCGCTGGCGCGCGAGCTGCGCTTCCGCATCGTGCTCTTTGCGCTGGACGTGCTGCGGTACGGCGGGGGAGCGGTGAGTTCCGGGTCCGGGTCCGGGGCCGGGGCCGGGTCTGGGTCTGGGGCCGCCTGGCGCCTCAAGGACAAGATCCTCTCGGCCGCGCTCGCCTGGTTTGCCAGCCCGCTCAAGTGGTCCTTTGGCAGCGACACGCTGCAGCTGCGCACCGACATCCGCCTGCTGGCCGACGTGGCCGCGGCCGTGCGCGCCGTCTCGGCCGTGGCGCCGGCGGCGGCGCCGGCGGCCACGGCGGGCGCGCTCAAGACGCTGCAGGCCAAGGAACAGCTGCTGCTGCTGCTGCTGGACCACGAACAGGCGCGCCTGGCCGTGTGGGTGCACCCGCTGTCGGAGCCCAAGCGCGGACTGACGCTGTCGGCGTCGGCGTCGGCGTCGGCCGACGTGCCCACCGAGGCGCCCGGCTTCGACCCGGCCGCCACCGAGACCGCGCTGCTGCCGCTGCTGCGCACCGCCTGGCACGAGAGCGCCGCGCTGGCGCTGGCGCTGGCCGCGCGCTTCACCGGCGCCCGCGTGCAGCGCGAGGTGCGCTGGCTGCTGCTCAACTTTCCGGCGCGGGCCGTGGCGGAGCCGGACGCGCTGACGCTCTTGCTGAACGGCGGGAGCGGCGGTGGTGGGGGTGGTGGCGGCGGCGGCGGCGGCGGTGGCGGCGGTGGCGGCAGTGGCAACAGTGGCAACAGCGGCAGCGGAAGCGGCGGCAGTGGTGGCAACGGCAGCAGCGGCGGCGGCGGCATGATGCCGGCCGACGTGGGCGCGCTGCAGCTGCGCTACCTGCTCTTCTGGGCGCCGACCAACCCGCTGACGGCCGTGGCCTTTTTCCTGCCGGCGTTCCAGGAGCACCCGGCGTTCCTGGTGCAGTACGCGATGCGGGCGCTCGAGAGCCACCCGGTGGAGGTGACGTTTTTCTACGTGCCGCAGATTGTGCAGGCGCTGCGGTACGACGCGCTGGGGTACGTGGCGCGCTACATCCTGGAGACGGCGCAGTTCTCGCAGCTGTTTGCGCACCAGATCATCTGGAACATCAAGGCCAACGCGTTCCGCGACGACGAGGCGCTGGTGGCGGACCCGATGAAGCCGACGCTGGACGCGGTGCTGGGGCGCATCACCGAGGCCTTTTCGGCGGCGGACCGCGGCTTCTACGAGCGCGAGTTTTCCTTTTTCGACGAGGTGACGAGCATCTCGGGCAAGCTGCGGCCGTTTCTGCGGCGGTCCAAGCCGGAGAAGAAGCAGAAGATTGAGGAGGAGCTGCGCAAGATCAAGGTCGAGGTGGGCGTGTACCTGCCCAGCAACCCCGACGGCGTCGTGATCGGCATCGACCGCAAGTCGGGCAAGCCGCTGCAGAGCCACGCCAAGGCGCCGTTCATGGCCACGTTCCGCATCCGGCGCGCGGCGCGCGGCCCCGAGGAGGAGGCCGAGGCCGACAGCAGCGGCGCCGTGGAGCTGTGGCAGTCGGCCATTTTCAAGGTCGGCGACGACTGCCGCCAGGACGTGCTGGCGCTGCAGATGATCTCGGCCTTCCGCGGCATCTTCCACGGCGTGGGCCTGGACGTGTTTGTCTTTCCCAACCGCGTCACCGCCACGGCGCCCGGCTGCGGCGTCATCGACGTGCTGCCCAACTCGGTGTCGCGCGACATGCTGGGCCGCGAGGCCGTCAACGGCCTGTACGACTACTTTGTCAGCCGCTACGGCAACGAGGACGCGCTGCGCTTCCAGGCCGCGCGCGCCAACTTTGTCAAGAGCATGGCCGCGTACTCGGTCGTGTCGTTCCTGCTGCAGTTCAAGGACCGGCACAACGGCAACATTATGATTGACGACGCCGGCCACATCCTGCACATTGACTTTGGCTTCTGCTTTGACATTGCGCCGGGCGGCATCAAGTTTGAGCGCGCGCCCTTTAAGCTGACGTCGGAGATGGTGGCCGTCATGGGCGGCAGCACCGAGCACCAGGCCTTTCAGTGGTTCGAGGCGCTGTGCGTCAAGGCCTTTCTGGCCGCGCGCCCGCACGCGCACAAGCTGGCCCAGCTGGTGCAGCTGATGATGGGCAGCGGCCTGCCCTGCTTCAAGCCCGAGACCGTGCGCCACTTTGTCGAGCGCTTTGTGCTGGAGCGCACCGAGCGCGAGGCCGCCGACTTTATGCGCGACCTGATCAAGAAGAGCTACGCCAGCTTTTCCACCGGCCTGTACGACCAGTTCCAGTGGATGACCAACGGGATTCCCTACGCGTCGAGTTAGGGGGGGGGGGGTAGTGGGATTCTATGCGGTTGGGGGGATGTGAGGGCGAGAAGTGAAGCAGGAGAGAGGAGGGGATGTGAGGCGAGAAGAGGGCAGAGCGAGAACAAGGCTAGACTAATACAATGTCTCAGTGTCGCATGTTGTCTCAGTTCGGGAGCCCCACTTGCCGAAGTCATCCAAGTTGCACTCACGCAGAATCCCAACGTTCCAGCACAGCTTCATCCACGGCAGTTTCATCGACCACAACTTATCGACGGCACTCCTCAGCGCCTCTCCGCCCGCCGCTTCCATGGGCGGCGCTGCCTTTGCGGCCGGGCCGGACCCCCTCTACACGCCGCGCATGCCGCCGGCCGTGTACGAGGCGGTGCGGGCGCGCAGCCACGCGGTGCTGCGCGGGCTGTTTGAGCTGGTGGCGTCGCCGATTGAGGGGCCGGGCAAGACGGACTTTGGCGACGTGGACGTGCTGGTGGCGCATCCGCTGGCGGCGGCCGGCGGCGGCGACAGTAAGAAAAACGGCGGCGGCGGCGGCGACGGCGACGGCGACGGCGGCGACAGTAACGAAAACGACGGCGACGGCGACGACGACAACAGCGAGGTGCTGCGGCGCGCGGCCGAGCGGCTGGGCGCGGTGCGCACGCTGGCGGGGCCGGGGCGGGCCAGCATGGCGGTGGCGTGGCCGGCGGGGTTTGCGGCGCCGGTCTCGGCGGGCGGGCAGGCGGCGCTGGTGCAGCTGGACGTGGGCGTGTGCGGGACGCGGGCGGCGTGGCGCTGGCGCCTGTTCCGGCACGCGCACGGCGACTTTTGGAGCGTGCTGGGCGCGGCGCTGCGGCCGCTGGGCCTGACGGCCGACGAGGCCGGCCTGTGGCTGCGGCACCCGGCCGTCGAGGCCGCGCACCCGCGCCACCGGCGCGCGCGGGTCTGGCTGACCGGCGAGCCGGCCGAGGTGCTGCGGTTTTTGGGGTGGGAGGAGGCCGACGCCGCCTGGGCCGCGCCGTTTGCCTCGCCCGCCGCCATGTTCGAGTATATCGCCCGCTCGCCCTTTTTCGCTCTCGCGCTGCCGAGCCTCGCCGCCGCCGCGTCCGCCGCCGCGGGGGCTGACGAGCGCCGCCGCCGCCGCCAGCGCCCCGTGTACCGCCAGTGGGTCAGCGAGTATGTGCCGCGGGCAGCGGCGGCGGCGGCGGCGGCGGCGGCGGCGGCAGAAACCGGCCCGGAGCGGCACCCCGAAACCGGCCCCGCTCCCCGGACCGCCGCCGCCGCCGACGCCGACGACCCCCGCGCCCGGACCCGCGCCTGCGCGTTTGCCGCGTTCCCCGGCGCGGCCGCGCGCTACGAGGCCGCCGGCGCCGCCTGGGCCGCCGAGCAACACGCCGACGCCGTCTCGGCGGCCGTCGCCGGCGCCGTGCCGACCGAGGGCCTGTCGGCCCGGCGACGCGCGCGCGTCGTGCGCGAGCTGCGCCGGCAGATCATGCCGGCCGCAGCGTCCTGGACGGCCGACGCGGCCGCCGCACACGCGCGCGCGCTCTGGCCGCAGCTGGCCGCGGCGGCCCGGCAAAGCAGCGAGGGATCATCCTAGTTATTCATCCTATTATGCCGGTATTACTGTCTGTATCGACGGCCTGGTATCGTATCACCACCAGCCGCTCCGCCCGCGCTCACCACCAGCCGCTCCGCCCGCGCTCCTCCACGCGCTCGTCGTCGGCAAAGCGCTCGCTGCCGAGGCCGGCCGAGAAGGCGGCTCCGGCTCCGATGCCGGCCCGGCCCCGCTCGGCCGGCGGCGTCCACGGCGCCAGCAGCCCGCGCTTCTGCAGCCGGCGGCGGTGGCGGCGGCGCGCCTCAAAGCCCAGGTACGTCGTGTCGATGCGCTGCAGGTCGACGCCCGTGGCCGCGTCCCACGCGTCGGCCGCCGCGTCGCCGAGCGCCTCGGCCGCCCACGCCGCCAGCGCCCGGCCGCGGCCGCCCGTGGTCCACTGGTCCAGCTTGACGGGCAGCGCGCGGCCAAACGTCGGGTCGTCGGGCGACCAGCGGCAGCTGCTGCTGATGCCGGTGTTGGTGCCGGTGCCGGTGCTGGCGTCCGCACCGCCCTCGGCCGGGTCCGGAGCCGCGCCCCCCGTGCACAGCACCGGCCGGCAGTAGAGCCCGCACATGGCCGATTCCGCCGCCAGCCACAGCCCGGCCAGCAGCACCAGCAGTCCCAGCAGCGTCGGCTGTGTCGGCCGCTGCCGGTAGAGCCGTGGCACCGGGACGCGCACGTGGATGTCCGGGGCCGGGGCCTTTGCCGGGGCCGGATCCGGAGCCGTCGAGGACAGAAGCCGGCGAATGTCCCGCTCCAGCTCGTCTTCCAGGTCGGCCGTCTTGTCCAGGCCCCCCTCCATCTTCTCCTGGTCGGCCGCCTCCGTCTTGACCCCCTTCTCCCGCCTCGCCTGTTCTTCGTCGCGCCAGCGCGCCTGCAGGGCCAACAGCTTTTCGCGCTTTTCAATCTGTGCAATGCGCCGCTCCAGCTCGGCCATGGCCGCTGCCGCTTCTGCCGCCGCTGCTGCCGCCGCCGCCGGCCGGCTCTCGCCCGCTGCCTCGGCCCGCACCGGCTCGCCCTGCGACACCTGGTCCTCGAGCCGCTCAATGCCCTTTTTGGCCGTCTGGATGTCCAGCAGCACCGGTGTCAGCGACCGCCCGATGCGTTCCAGCGCGGCGCCGGCGTCGGCGGCGTCGGCATTGGCGTTGGCATGGCCGTTTGTCCCGGCCCCGGTCCCGGCCCCGGCCCCGGCCCCCGTTTTCCCTCTGGTCTTCTCCAGCTCCTCCTGCAGCAGCCGCAGCGTGTCGTCGTCGCTTTCCGTCTTGATCTCGGCCGCCGCCGCCTCTTGGCCGTCGTCGTCGTCGTCGTCGCGGTCCGGGGCCGCCGCCGTCTTGGCCGCCGCCGTCTTGGCCTCCTGCGCCCGCTGCAGCGCCAGCAGATCGGCTCGCGCGCTGGCCGGCTTGGCCGAGTTGAACACGGGCTCGCGCGGGCCGGACCGCGAGCGCGGCCGAGGTCCGGGCCGCGTGCTGCTGCTGCCGGCCCGGGGCCCCGACAGCGACCGTTTCCGCGTCTCTCCGCCGGGCTCGGCCGTCTTGACCGGCAACGCGTCGCTGCTTTTGCTCCGCGCCAGCACAGAGGTTGCCGGCCTCGCCGGTGCCGGTGCCGGCGCTGGCACCGCCGCCGCCGCCGCCTCGCTCGCGCCCTTTCCCCCCGTGCGCACCGTCACCGGCGTCTCCACGTACGCCCCCGTGATGCGCGGCGTCGCCGGCAGCAGCTGTGCCGGGGCCGTGCGGGCCGGCCGCGGCGTCGCGTCGGCCTTATCGTCGCTCGCCGCGTCCTCCGTGTGGGCCGGCGACAGCGCCCGGATGGAGCCGCGCTCCGACTGGTTCTCCGCCGGCGCAAACAGCTTCATCTCCGCCTCGATGCGGTCAATCGCGTCGATCTGGTCCAGCCCGCTCAGCCGCTTCGCCACCGCCGCCGCCGGCTCGTCGGAGCCCTCGCGCTGCAGCCCCGAAAAGCCCACCGACGGCCGCAGCCGCCGCGGCTCGTCACTGCCGCCGCCGCCGCTGCCCGGGCTCGTCCGCGTGGTCACCCGGGCCAGCTTGCGCAGCAGATCCTGCGAGTCTTTGCGAACGTGCGGCGTCGGCAGTCGCCCGCGGCTGACATCGCGGAGGCTGCGTGCCGTTGTCGTTGTCGTGGCGGCCGTTGCCGCTGAGGTTGCCGCTGAGGCCGTCGCCGAGGTTGTCGTCGTTGTCGTTGTTGTCGTTGTCGCCGTCGCCGCCGCCTCGGCCGTCAGGTGCCGGCCGCGCTCGTCGCCGTCGGCGCCGCCACCGCTGCCGCTGCCGCTGCTTTTGTCAGTCTCCTCTGCGCCGGTCTCCGCCTCCGGCGACGGCGCGCCAAACTCGGCGTTGCGCTCGCGGATCTCGTCCAGCCGCGCCGTCGCCAGCGCCCGCTTCGAGAGCGTGGCCATTTCGCGCGCCCGGATCTCGTCAATGGACTTGTTGGTGCGCTCCGCCGGCAGCCGCGCGTCGCCGTCGGGCGCGTCGCCGTGCGTGTCGTGCGTGTCGCCGTGCCTCTCGCCGTCGTGCGCTTCACCGTTGGTGCCGCCGTTGGTGCCGCCGTTGGCTTCACCGTTGCCGCCGCCGGCCGGCTCGCTCGTCTGTGTGGCCTCGCTGACCACACTCGCCTCGCCCGCCTCGCCCGCCTCGCCCGCCTCGCCCGCCTCGCCCGCCTCGCCCGCGTCGCTCGCCTCGCTGACACTCCCGCGAAACATGCGCGCCGCGTCCGCCTCGAGCTGCCGGATCTCGTCGAGCTTGCCGTTGCGCGGCCGCCGCGCCTCGCCCACGGCCATGACGCGCGGACTGTCCGACACCATCAGGTCGCGCGCCGTAAAGTCCATGTCCGCGTCGTCCCAGGCCACGGTAGCCAGCGCGCTCTGCGAGCGCGGCGGCGTTGCTGCCGCCCGCGCCGCCGCCGCCGCCGCTGCCGCCTTTTCCTCGCGCGCCGCCGACGCCGCCATCTTGGCCGGCGTCGACACCATGCGCTTGAGCTTGAGAAAGCTGCTGGGCTTGCTGCGCCCGCTGCCGCTGCCGCTGCCGCTGACGATGCGCTGTCCGGCGACGGAGCCCCCCGGCGTCGGTGAGGCGGCGGCGCCCCGGGGAACCGGGCTGGCGCCCGACTCGCCGCCGCCGCCCCGCGCGCTCTGCACGCTGCCGATGCTGCTCGTGCGCCGGCGAAAGTGCGAGTGCGATGGCGTTGCGCCAGCCGCCGATGCTGCGCCGGCCGTCGACGGCGACGCCGCCGGCTTGGTGGCCACGCGCGCCTTGGGCGAGAGGATGCCGCCGCGCCGCTCGCTGATGGCCACCTCCATGCGCACCTTGTCCTCCTGCTGGCGGATCTGCCGCAGGTCCGCGCCCGGCGCGGCGGCGGCGGCGGCGGCGGCGGCTGCCCCGCCGGCGGCGGCCGCATCGTCGGCGGCCATGCCGCCAATCGGCGACGCCGGCTCGCCCAGCCGGCGGGCCGGGCGCCGCCCGGCCATGCCCAGCGGCGCCTGGGCCAGGATCCGCTGCATGCGGCTCTCGCTGGCCGTCAGCGCCGCCGCCGGCGTCGGCGTCGGCGTGGCGCTGAAGCGGCCGGCGCTGGCGTTGCTGTGGACGCTTGCGTTGCCGTTGCCGCTGCCGCTGCCGTTCTTTGCGCGCCACGGCCGCGGCGCCGGGCTCGGCGATCCGTCTGCCGCCACGGCCGCCACGTCCTCCTCGGCCGCCATGCGGTACGCGTCCGCCAGGCTCAGCGGCCGCCGCGGGTGCGAAAACGACCCGGCCGGTGCCAGGGCCGGGGCCGGGCCCGGGGCCGGGGACGGGGCCGTGGCCGTGGCCCCCGGCACCGGCGACGGCGACGGCCGCGGAAGCCGGGTGCGCTGGCCGGCGTCCGAGACGGACCCAAAGCTTTCGCGGCCCGAGTAGCTGTGGCCGTGGCCGATGCCGATGCCGACGCCGATGCCGTAGCCGCGGCCGCGGCCGTTGACCGACGACGCCGCGCTGCTCGAGGCGTCCGAGACCGCGCCCGGCGATCCCGGCATGGCCGCCGTCGCCGGCGGCGTGCTTGCGCGCATCGCCGCCGCCGCCGCCGCCACCGCCGTCGTCATGGCCGTCGGCTCCGACCGGAAGCTGTTCTTGGCCGCCGGCAGCCGGCTCGAAAAACTCGGCGAGGCCACGCGCCCGCCGTCTGCGCCCGGCGCGTAGTCCATGTTTTCTGTGGGTCTTTCTGTCTTTCTTCTTTCTCTTTTTCTTTTCCGTCGTTCTCTGTCGGTCGTTTTCTCTTCTCTCTGTTCGGCGTCGTCGTTTTCTCTTCTCTGTTCAGCGTCGTCTTTTTCTCTCTCTGTTCGGCGTCGTCGTTTGCTTCCTTATCTGCTCCTGGCCAGCACAGCGCGCATTGTGCAAACAAGGCACAGACAGCAGGACAGAAACAGCGCAGAGATTGCGAGTTTTGGTCGGTGAGGCCAGCTGGCAGCAGCCCAAAGCTCCTAACGCGACGGCGACACGTCGCACGGACCAGCCCGTTGCCCGACCCACTGCTAGTGTGGCAGTCACGTGGCATTGGGCGTAGCGTAACGGCGCTTAGAGTGTTGCCTGGTGTCTTTGTTGTCTCTTTTGACTGTGCCTGGCGTTCTGGTGTTTCTGGTCCTCTGTTACGGTCCGCTCGACCTGTCTTTGCTCCTCGATTCTGCTACTCACTCCTCAACTCTGCTACTTCTTCTCCTCGATTCTGCTGCTTTTGCTCCTCAGCTCTGCTACTTCTCTCCTCTACAATCTGCTCGAACCAGAATCTACTCAGATCCATGACCTCGCCCTGGCCGATCCGGCCGGCCGGCGCATAGTGAGTGGCGGCCTGATCCGGCGTCGCTGATGCTGACGCCCTCCCCCTCAGCGAGCAGTACTCGACCTCGCGCCACAGTCTGGGCATCTACAAAAATGTCACCACTGTCTGCCGCTACGCGTTGCCGGCGGCCGTGGCCGGGCACCGCGGCCGCCTGCAGGCAGCGCTGCAGCGCGCGCTTCCCGCCGTGATTGCCCGCCTGCCGGCGCTGCGCACGGGCATCGTCGGCGAGGACACGGAGCAGGCGCGCTTTGTCGGCGTGGCCTCGCTGGACCTGCGCGACCATTTTGAGTGGGGGCCGGATCCGGAGGAGGCCGACGACGGCAACGGCGGCAACGACGGCAACGGCGGCAACGACGACGCCTACGACGCGTGGCTGACGGCACAGCTCGACCGCGAGGTCATGCGCGACTTTCCCGACGTCGCGCAGCACCCGCCGTGGCGCCTGGTGGTCTACTACCGCGACGCCGCCGCCGCCGGCGTGGCCGACGTTGCCTTTGCGGTCCACCACGCGCTCGGCGACGGCAAGAGCGGCCGCATCTTCCATACCCACCTCGTGGAGGTGCTCAACGAGCAGGCGGGGCAGGCGGGGCAGGGGGAGGGGCGGCAGGAGGGGCGGCAGGAGGGGCGACAGGAGGGGCAGGCGGAGCAGGCCGGCCCTGATCTCCGCCTCACCTTTTCAGCGCCGCCCGTGCTGACGCCGTCCCAGGAGCAGCTTGTGCGCTTCACCAGCTCGCTGCCGTTTCTGCTGCGCACGCTGTGGGCGCACGCGTCGAGTGTCGTCTTTTTCTGGCGCGGGGGGCCGGGGTCGGGGCCGGGATCGGGGCCGGGATCGGGGCCGGGACCCGGAGGCCCGGACGCGGACCCGGCCGCCGTCGTGCCCGGCCGCATCTACACAGGGCCGCCGGCAGCGGTGCGGGCGGCCGTCGACGCGGGGCGGCCGGAGCGCGGCCGCTCGCGCGTGTTCCACCTGACCGCCGCCGAGGCGGCCGGCCTGCTGGCCGCCTGCCGCGCGCACGGCCTGACGCTGACGGCGCTGGTGCACGGCGTCGTGGCCGCGCTGGTCGCCGACGTGGCGCGGCCGCCGCAGCTGCCGCAGCCACCGCAGCCGCCGCCGCAGCCGCAATCCGCCGACCGGGCCGCTCCGGCGCTGCGGGGCGCCACGCCCGTCAGCCTGCGCCCCTTTGTCTCGCCGGCCGCCGTGCCGGCCGGCCTCGACCTGGACCGCGCCATGGCCAACCTCGTCACGGCCGTGAGCTTTGAGCTGTCGCCGGCCGCCGTGCTCGCCCTGCGCGACGCCGTCGACGCTGCCAGCGGAAACAGCAACAGCAACAGCAACAGCAACAGCAACAGCAACAGTAACAGCGCCGGCGACGCCGTCTGGGCCGCCGCCGCTGCCGCCGCCGCCACCCTCGCCGCGTTCCGCGCCCGCCCAACACACAACACGCTGACCGGCCTCGCCGGCTGGGCCCGCAACTTCCACCGCTTCTGGCTCGACCACGACGGCCGCCCTCGCGACGACACCTGGGTCGTGTCCAACCTGGGCAGCATGGCGCCCACGGGCGGCGGCGGCGGCGGCGGCGGCGGCGGCGGCGGCGGTGGCAGCGGCGATGCGGCGGCACCGGCAGCAGGAGCTGCCCCGTGGCACCTCCTGCGCGCGTTCCACCTGCAGACGATGCTGCCGACGTCGCCGCCGCTCGATGTCAACGTGGGCGGCGTGCACGGAGCCTCGCTCTCGGTGGCCGTGTCCTGGCACCAGGACGACCCTGCCGGCGCCCTTGACGACGCCGGGGCCGAGGCCATTGCGGCGCGGCTGCACGAGTGTCTGCAGAGATTGGGCCGGACGGGGGAGCTACGGGTGGGGGGGGGGTGAAGAGAGAGAAGAGAGGAAGAGGAAGAGGAAGAGGGAGAAAGAGGAAGAGGGAGAAAGAGGAAGAGGGGAGAGGAAGAGGAAGAGGGAGAAAGAGGAAGAGGAAGAGGAAGAGGAAGAGGGGAGAGAGAGGAAGAGGAAGAGAAGAGAGAGGAAGAGGAAGAGAAGAGAGAGGAAGAAGAAGAAGAAGAAGAGCAGAGAACAAGAGGAAAGAGGAAGAGCCAGAGGAAGACGCTCACAAGGTTGCAGCCGCAGAGGTCGCTGACAGCCTCCGCGTCCATCATGTGCTTTCACATGTACAGATAAAGCTGATTGGTTTTGTCGAGTTAATTTCTAATACTCAAGATTCAATGCATCCCTGATGACGTAGCTGACGCATATATATTCTCGCCCATTTCCTTTCTTCTGCTCCGTAGCTTTCTGCTGGCTGCATCGCCAGGACGAGCCAAGCCAACTCTGGGGGATCGGAGACAGTGACGAGAAATCAGTGGCCGAACTGGGAATTCCCGGCGGCCGCTGATCCGAGTCTCCCACCGCGCTGAACCATGCTGATCAGCCGCTCAAGTCGTAACAAGCAGGACGGTGATGAAACGCCGGCATCTTGATGTGCGGCAACTCTGAGTCCGTAGACGATGAGAGCGAGCGATGGGATTAGATGAAGAGAGTATATGTGATGATTTCCGTAGTGATACTCGGTATTATGATGGGAGATATACTCGGTGTAACATGGGCGATATACGCGGTGTACATCGGGCGATATACTCGGTGTATCATGGGCGACATACTCGGGCCTTACTCGGGCGACATACTCACCGCCCTGAAAAGCTCGGCAGACCCACACGTAAAAACACCTCTCCAGATTCAACAACATGGCGTCTTGCTGGTCTCTGGCCCGCCGGCCGACATGTCTCTGCACGGCACGGCACGCACTCGGCGCTGGCGGCAGCACGGCCGCGACCCCGACACTCTCGGCGCTGGCGGCGCTCGGTCCGGCCGCGGCGGCCGCGGCGCCGGCCTCGACCCCCCCCCTCGGGCCGGGCGGCCCCCTCGGGCCGGGCGGCCCCCTCGTGCAGGTGCGCGGCAAGAAGACGGGGCGGCGCGGCGACCGCGGCGTGGTGGTGCGGCTGCTCGAGGACATTGCGCAGTTTGGGCGCAAGGGTAGGCGCGTGCTTGTGTGGCGTGTTTCCCGGTCTCGCATTTTCCGTGACTGACCTGACAGACACGATCCTGCGGGCCGACCGCGGCCGCATGCGCAACCTGTGGTACCCCAAGCGCATGGCCGAGTACATGACGGCGGCGCACTTTGCAGCGGCGGGCGTGGCGCCGGCCGACGCCATTGTCGAGCGCGACCCGCTCTTTGAGCCGGGCCGGGCGCCCGAGCCGGCCGACGCCGACGCCGGCGGCGCCGAGGACGCCGCCGCGCCCTTTGCGCCGCGGCCCAGCCGGCCCGCCATGCGCCTGCGCGCCGTCGACGGCGACCGCGCCGCCGAGCTGCTGCAGGCGCGCCTGCCGCCGCAGCTCGTCTTCCGCCGCAAGGCCAACCCGGACGCCGACCCGCACGCCGGCCCCGGCGGCGCCATCTTCGGCTCCGTGTCTGTCGACGACGTGGCCGCCGCCGTGCGCGAGGCCCTGCGCGACGACCCCGAGGCCGCGCTGGTCCGCGTCGACGGCCGCGACGTGCGCTTTGTCGCCGCCGCCGGCGGCCCCGGCCCCGGCCCCGGCCCCGGCTCCGGCCCCGCCGCCGACGCCGACGACCGCGTCCGCTCGCTCGGCCGCTGGGACGTGGACATTTCCGTGCGCGGCGGCGCAGCCGTGCGGCGCACCGTGCAGGTGGTGCAGGAGTAGCAATGGCAGGAATGGTCAGAGAGTCACAGACAGGAAAAGAATCAGGGCCTGAGGGTCGACCTGCGGTATTCAACACGAACAGTAAAGTCAGGGTCACTTTCATTGCACTACAAATCTTACGCCGTACGCCGGCCCTCCAGGCTCACGTCCACCGCCCACAGCGCCTTCCACGCGCGCTTGGCCGGGCCCGAGCCGTCCGGCTCCCGCTAAAACAAGGCAGTGTGTTAGGCCGCGTCTGCACAAGGGGGGCGCTCCTCGGCGTTCCGTACCTCGGCGTTCCGGACCTCGGCGTTCCGTCCGGCCTCCTCCCGCGCCTCGGCCGCGCCGCCGGTCGTGCCCGTCGCCGACACCGCCGACACCGCCGACACCGCCGCCGCCGCCGCCGCCGTCACCGCCACACTCCGCAGCGGCGATGAAAATGGCATCGCCCGCCGCGAGCTCGTGCTCGACCGCCGGCTCTCGAGACTGCGCGAGAGCGTCTTGCTGAGGCCGTCGATGCCCGTCAGCACGCTGCCGCCGTTGCCGCTGCCGCTGCCGTTGCCGTTGCCGTTGCCGTCGCCGTCGCCGCTGCCATCGTGGCCGCCGCCGCCGCCGCCTCCGCCTCCGCCGCCTCCTCCGCCTGCTCCTCCGCTGCCCCCCCCTCCTCCTCCGCCCCCCCCTCCGCCCGGGCCGCCGCTGCCGCTGCTGCTCGTGGTGCGCATGTCGGCACGCGCCTCCACGTGGTTCGTCGCTACCGTGCTCTTGCCCAGGCCCGGCGTCGACGGCGCGCCCGGCTTGTCCTCGACCGCGTCCACCAGGTACCAGCGCAGGCCGTCCGACAGGTCAAAGGGGTTGTCGTCGGCGGCCGATCCGGTTCCAGTTCCGGGCCTGGACCCGGTGCCGGTCCCAGGCCTGGACCCGGTTCCGGTTCCGGTTCCGGTTCCGGGCCTCGATTCGGTGCCGGCCCCGGACCCCGCCCCGGCCCCGGCCCCGGCCCCGGCCTCGCTGCGCCCCAGGTCGACCACGCGCGGCTGCACGCGCGTGATGCGCGCCACCAGCCACTCGCGCTGGCGCAGGCGGTGCGCCTCCTGCTCGCGCAGAAAGTAGTGCGGGAAGCCGACGTTGAAGGCCGCCCAGGCGCCGCTGCTCTGGTTGCGCGTCGGCAGGAACAGCGCCAGGTCGCCCTCCTTGAAGTGCCGAAACGCAATCTTGTCGTGCGCCTCGCGCTGCAGCCCCTGCGTGCGCTCGCGCTGGCTGCGCACGTCCCGCTGCAGCTTGCGCGCAATGTGCTCCACCTCCTTGACCCGCCGGAACACCGTCTCCACCACCGCGTCCAGGTCCAGCCGGCCCGCCGCCGCCAGAAACCCCGCGTACCGCTCCGCCTCCGTGTCCGCGTCCGCGCTGTCCATCCAGTACAGCAGTTCCACGTCCACCGCCGTGTCCGGCGGCGTCCCGGGTGTGCCGCCGCCGCCCGCGCCCGCCGTCTCTCCGGCTGCTCCGGGCCCTCCGGCTGCTCCGGGCCCTCCGGCTGTCTCTCCGGGCGTCGTTCCGGCCACCTCTCCGGCCACCCCGGCTCCGGCTCCGGCCCCGGTCCCGGCCACCCCCTCCCTCACCGCTCGCTCCGCTCGCGGCACCTTTTGGATCGTCGTCGCCTCGCCCTCCTGCACCACGGCAAACCCCAGCCGCTCCAGCAGCCGCCGCAGCCGGTCGTGGTGCGTGTACAGCCGCTGCGACAGGTCCTTGGCCCGCAGCGTGCGCGCCTCGAACCGCGCGCTCAGCGCCGCCAACGCTGCCTGCGCCGCTGCCGCTGCCGCCGCCGACCCGCCGCCGCCGGCCAGCTCCGCCTCCAGCGCCGCCACGCGTGCCTGCAGCCGTTGCAGCATGTCCACCACCGCGTCGGCGGTGTCCCCGCCAGTCCCAGAGTTTTCGGTGCCAGTCTCGGTGCCAGTCTCGGTGCCAGTCCCGGTGCCAGTTTCGGTGTCAGTCCCGGCCCCGGTACCAGTCCCGGCCCCGGCCCCGGTCCCGGCCCCGGTCCCGGCCCCGATCCCGGCTCCGGCCTCGGCCAGCTTCCGCCGCAGCTCGCGCCACGCCTGCTCGTGCCGGGCTTCCGCCGCTTCGGCCTCCGCCGCACGGCCCACCGCCTCGCCGTGCTCCCGCTGCAGCCGCGCCGCCTCCCGGCGCAACAGCTCCACCTGGCCCTGGCTCTGCAGCGCCTCCTCGCGCGCCGCGGCCGCCCGCGCCCGCTCCGCCTCCAGCGCCCGCGCCTGCTCGCCGCTCGCCGCCTCCAGCGCCTGCACCGTCTCCGCGTGCGCCGCCTTCTCGTGCTCCCGCCACTCGCCAAAGTGCTCCATTTCGTCCTCCGTGTCCTCCAGCCGCGCCTGCAGCCGCCTAATCTCCGCCTCCAGCGACCGCCGCTCCGCCGAAAACTCCCGCTCCTGCGCCTCCAGGTTCTTCAGCAGGTCCGTCTTCATCGAGTTGGCCTGCGCCAGCTCGCCCGCCAGCGCCCGGTCCTGCTGTGTCTGCGCCGTCGCCTTGGCCGCCACCTCGCCCTCCAGCGCCACCACCTTTTCCCTCTCTGCCGCCACCGCTTCCTCCAGCTGTCGGGTCCGCGCCGTTTCCGCCGCCACTTGGCCCTCCAACTGCTGTGCCCGCGTCTTCTCTGCCGCCACCTCTCCCTCCAGCTGCTGCACCCGCGTCTTCTCTGCCGCCACTTCGCCCTCCAGCTGCTGCACCCGCCCCCTCTCTGCCGCCACCTCTCCCTCCAGCTGCTGCACCCGCTGCACCAGCGCCCCGTCCACCGACCGCCGCACAGACCCCGTCGACTCCATCCGCTCTGCCAGCGGCGAGAACTGCTGGCTTGCCGGAAACATGCCGCCGCCGCCGCCGCCGCCGGCGCTCCCCAGACTGGCCCGCGACGCCTGGCTCTGCCGGTGCAACAGATCCTCTAGCCGCCGCACCCGGCTCTCCGCCGTCTTCAGCTTGCTCTCCACCCGCACCTTGTCGTCCTGCAGGCTGCGCAGCACGTCGTCGTCCCCGCGCACCAGCAGCCCGCTGCGGCCCAGCGCCGCCTCGTGCACGCTGCCGTTTTTAAACGCCTTGATCCGCTTCGCCTGCTGCTTTGTCGGCGCCGCCAGCTCCGCCATCAGCCGCCCAATGTCGCCCACGAGCTCGGCCTGGGCCTGGGCCTGGGCCTGTGTCTGTGTCTGTGTCGGCCCCTGCCCCTGTGGCTGCCCCTGCCCCTGCCCCTGCACCAACGCCTCGTGCAGCGCCTCCAGGTCGCGCCGCGTCACCGCCGGCCACTCGGCCTCGTCGCCCAGCAGGTTCACCTCGAGCCCGGCCACCTGGTTCTCCGCCGCCGCCATCGCCCCGGCCGGTCCGTACGCCAGGCTGCCCACCGACTTCTGCCACTTGCGCCGCCGCTTCACCTCCTCGTCGTGGAAGAGCGCCATCTCGTTGGCCAGCGTCGACGAGTCCGCCCGCACCTTGTCCAGCCACTCGCGCCGCCGGATCGCCTCGCACACAAACGACGCGTACACGTAGGGAATCTGCTGCACCAGCCGCAGATAGTCAAACTGCGCCAGCATCTCCTCGCCGCTGTCGCCGCCGCCGCCGCCGCCGCCGCCGCCGCCGCCGCCGCCGCCGCCGCCCGTGCCTTTGCTCCGCGGCCCGCCGCCCGCCACCCCGGCCATCTGCGCCTTGACCGTGCTGCTCAGGCTCGTCAGGTCCGTAATCGTGCGCATAAACTCGACCGACTCCAGCGCCAGCGCGTTGCGCGCCCGCGTCGCGTACCGGAACATCTCGTCCATCTCCAGCGCCCGCGTCCGCATCGTCGGCAGCAGCCGCTCCGTGTGTGTCGCCGCAATCTTGGATGCCTGCAGCAGCGCCTCGCGCGCGTCGCCGCCGCCGCCTCCGTCGTACGCGAGCGTCGTCTCATAGTCTGTCCGGATCTTGTTCGCCACCACGCGAATGTCCTCGAGCAGCTGCGCCGCCTCGCCCTCGTGCGACAGCGCCGACCGGTCCACCGCCCGCTCAAACCGTCGCAGCACCTCCTCACACCCCTGCAGCAGCCGCGGCGCCGTCTGCTCCAGTTCCGCCACCCGCCCGTGGAACCGCCGCAGCGACTGCGGCGCCAGCTGCCCAGCCCGCCTCGCCGTCTCCACGTCCACCAGGTCGGCCAGCGTCGATGACTGCGGCGGCTGCTCCTGTTTCTGCTGTTGTTGTTGTTGTTGTTGCTGCTGCTTCTGTTGGGCTGGCCCGCCGCGCATAAACTGCAGCATGGCCGGTGCGATCGGCACGCGCCGCGCCAACGCCAGGTCCTGCTCCCAGTTGTCGGCCAGCCGCCCGTAGTCGAGCGCCGCGCTGCCAATCCACTTCTTGATGTCGCCGTACTTGGCCTCGACGTTCTTGACCACCGCCTCGAGGTTGGCCACCGCCGCGTCCAGGCACCGCATCATCGCGTCCATCTCTGCGTACCGCTCCTGCGCCGCGCCCGCCTTGGACGCGCAGTCCTCCAGTACCGCCTCTGCCCACTTCTGCCGCGTCTGGAACAGCTCCTGCCACGCCGCCAGCGACCGCTGGTCCCGCAGCTCGTTGGGCGGGTTCGCCACCGTGTACCGCTTCGGCAGCGCAATCTCGAGCTCGCCGCTGCCGCTGCCACTGCCGCTGCCGAGCCCGTCCGCATGCGTCGTGCGCGCATCGTAAACGTAGACCTCCTTCTCCACCTGCAGCGCCGCCAGCCGCAGAGGTTTGCCCTGCGGAGTCAGGGCGATGATGCAGTCCGACGGAATGCCCGCCTGATGTGCCACCACGGCGCGGAACTCATCGACTCTGCGGGGGGTTAAAGGGCCGGTTAGAGCACAAGAAGACGAGACGACAACCAAGAGGGCATACGCACGAGGAAAGACGCGCAAAGTCCACGTAAAGGCGTCGGCCCGTATGGGCTATCAACACCTGGTTGGCCATCGCCAGACATGACCTGTTACGCTCGCCGGCCAATCCCGAGTCGCGAGCACGAGTAGGATGCAGGGACACGCTGCAGGCGCCGCCCAAAAAAACGCCGCCGAATCGAATGCTGTTTTTCAAACAGGCGCCGTCTTCTTGCTTTGAAAGAGCCCCTGGCCGATGAGCCCCCGAAAGAGAGGTCTGCGAGTCGCGTCTGCCTCTAGCCGGCCGCTGGTCGTCTGGGCCTGCTCGGAGAAAAGCAAAGGGCAGAAAAGTATGCGAAACGGGGGCGCCCAGCCTTGCTGTTGGAATGTGAGCATCTCTGTTTGCTCAAAGCAGCCCAAAGCAGGCCGGATGCGCTAAGCAGGACAGCACGCGCCACACGCACGCGCCACACGCACGCGCCATAGGCAGCATACTCCACAACGTCACGCGCACGTCACGCGCCACAGGCACAGCCACAGAAGCAGTTCTCGCGATGTGTGAGGGAAAGAGAGAGAGAGAGCGCGCGAGAGAGAGAAGGAGCGAGAGAGAAACTCAACGCGCACTGGCGCGGGACCGACATGTCTTCCAACGACGAGCCCATGGGCGACGACGGCGCTGCCGTGGCCACCCTCGCGCTCTCCGACGACGAGCAGCGCGTGCTGGCGCTCTACGACCGGCTGCGCGCGCTGCAGCTGGACCTGGCCCTGCTCAAGGCGGCCCAAGGCTACGGTGCGTTGCATGGCGACGAGAGAAGTTGTGCCGCAAGAGAAGAAATGGTAATATAGAGGCACGGCTGACAGCGGCAGACGCCGCGGCCGCGCCGCCACCGCCGGCCGTCGAGGTGGCGCAGCAGCAGCTGCTCGAGGCCCGCGCCGCCTACGTGCTGCGCAACGAGGCCGTCGACAGCGTGCTGACCGTGCACCCGATCCTGCGCGCCGTGCACAACGCCACCGACGCCTCGCCCATTGAGCGCGACCTGCTGCCCGCCGTCGCCGCGCGCGACGACGCCTCCCAGACCGTTGCCCGCCAGGCCGCCGCCCGCCGCGCCGTGCGGGACGAGCGGGCCGCCATCGCCGCCGAGAGCCGCCGCGTCGGGCAGAAGAATGCCGATCTGGCCGCGCAGGTGCGCGAGCTGATTGCGCGCGGGAAGTCGGCTGCGCCAGACGACGACGACGACGACGATGACGATGACGGCGGCGGCGCGACCTCGCTGCGGGCGCTCGAGGCCAGCGTCAAGGCCAGCCGGCAGCGCTGGAAGCTCATCAAGGGCGCGGCCAGCGCCATTGTGGCCGGCAGCGGCGTCGACTGGGCCCGGGACCCGGCGCTGCGGGACATGGTGCTGGACCCGGAGTGATGTTGAAGCGGGCTGACGCCACTGCACAACTTGGCGAACTCATCAGCAGCACAATGCAAGATACGACGGCTGCCTGGGCCGTGGGCTCTCTGCCCGGCCCACAATGGGCCACGTCGTGGCAGGTAGCTCTGCACAGAGCAGTAGGATACACACACACACACACACGCACTGCCTGGGGCGACTCTACGATGCGGCCAGGCCCCGATCTTGGACCGGCCGGCGTGCAGAGAGGGAGAACGCGTCTGGGGCCGACGCGCCGGGCGATTTTGTCGGAGCATTCACGTGACTGGTGATTTGGCTGCAAAAAAAAAAACAATGGGCGCTCCCGGCTGACCATACAAAAAATGCGCCGGCTTTTTACGCCTGCTGCGAATAAACTGGGGCTGGGCTCCCTGTTTTAGTTGCTATTAGTGTCCATCTAATTTGGCCTGGTACGGCAGCAGGGAAAAGCGCAGGCATACAAGTACGGAGTACTCGTACGCTCGTAAGCTGGGCGCTTTTCGTTGCGCACAGTGGTATCCTGGCGGCTTTGACACACTCCTGTGAAATAAGCAACTTCCGCGGCGCGTTTTTGCTTTTACCGGCACTCACCCGCCCGTCTCCTCCCTCCTCCCTGTGCAGCAGTTGACCAGTCAGACTTTCTTTTCTGAGCCCATGGCGCGCAAACAATACGAGTGCAGCTCTGCCCCACTCGGTGATTGGCACACAGTGCAAGTAGCACTCCATGGCACCATCCGAGCACAGCCCTCTCGCCCGCCCGTTGTCTGAGTGGCAGCACAAGCTGCATGAGCAGCGACGCACGGCATGGCCGCGCCATTTGGATATACGTGGGATACGAGAAAATGCCATGAAAGAGTCACGAGTCAGGACGTGCTGCTGCTGCTGCTGCTGCTGCTGCTGCTCTGCCCTTTGACAGTGCATTCTGTATCTGGCCACTGTAGAGCCTGCGGGGCCTCACTAGTCACGACTCGATAAGAGCTGTGGCTGTCGCCATTGTATATCGTTTCCCGTATCTTTTGATCCATCCCGTATCTTACATCCTCTTGAGCCGTCGTGCAGGCGAGGGTTTTTCCACCGGAACTGGCAGAAGAACGGATGCCCGTCCAGGGATGGGACAGTCGGGTGAGGGCGCTAACGCAGCCATGATTGTGCGAGGCCACCAAGATTGCGTCCAGCAAAGAGGAGAACGGCGCCGAATAAGTACCTCTTGGCCGGCGGTAGCGTGGCGAGATACCTGCTTGAGGTACCTTTGCAAAGGTACCGGTACATACGGCGTTTGGCGAGGGATACATGCTAGGCCTGCATAAGCAAAGTACCGTTGTCTTAGCGGTTCGGAATTTGCTGCTCCTATTATACGACCAGCCAATGAGAGCCGTGCATTGGCCATTCGTGTTGTGGCTCTGGCTATGAGAGAACATTCCAGGCCGTACGCCGACGAACGTGTCGCATTATGGCGAAACAATGTAAAGCATAGTGGTGTATTGCGTATTGCTTGCAGACTCCGTGAGCCAGGCCAAAAAGGGGGCTGAAAAGGGAAAGAAAAAAAAAAGTGAAATTCCCAAAAGAAAGAGCAAGAAAGAAAAGAGCAAAGAAGAAAAGAGCAAAAAAAAAAAAAAAAAAAAGCAGCCTTGCTTACGTAGAGTTGAAAGCGGGAAGAACAAGCCAAACTCTGACCACCACATCACAAGGCGGAAGTGCCGAGGGCAGCAAAAAAGGTCGGGCATGTATCTTTTGTATACACAGTAGTACGAAATTGGCGCGGCACGCTATACAATGACCAATGTACTCTACTTGCTTGGAGTCTGACAGCACCCCCTACCGGCCAGCCACTTTCCTCCCCTCCCCCCCCTCCCCCCCCTGGAGTTTTGGGGGGTTTGGCGACCGCCCACCTACCACAGCACAGGTTTGCTGCACGGCAAGCGCAGTCCAGCAGGCCCCCTCGCTCTTTCCCAACAGCAGCGCACACCTCACACGCCCACCACCCACAAGGAAGGGCGCGCACACACCCGCCCACTCACACACAACAAACACACCCCTCCCTTTGCGGTGCCCCCCCCCCCCCCCTCCCCTCTGGCACACGCGCCCGCTCCCTCTGTCGCTCTCAATCAGCCGCCCATAGTAAAAAGGCCTGCCCGCACTCCCACACACAGACTACTCCCTCTCCCTCTCCTTTCCTCCCTCTTCCTCTTCTCCTGCCAAATCGCCATACAAAAATCGCCATACAAAAGCTTCCCCCAGCCAAAATCAACGACAAAAGTCATCGTCCCATACAAATCCACAGCTCTTATTTCTCTCGCAAAACCCGTAAGTACCTCCACGCCTGCGCTCAACTGCTGCAAATCACAAGTCACTCCCACGCGCTGCCTTTTATTCTTCCCTCCCCTGTATTGTTCTTCCTGTTGCCTTTTTTTTACTCTTTTGGCCCAAGTGGTGTTTCTCTTTTGGTCATCGCAAAGCCACGCACGACGCTCTCTGCACTCTTTTTGTCCGTCGCCGCCTTGATCTCTCGCGCTCTTCTTGCCCTTGTCCTCCCGCCCCCCAATTCATTCCGCCCGCGCCCGCTTGCGCGCGACAGCAAAAACCGCCAAATCCGCAACGCTACCAAAATAATCCCAAACACGGCTCTTTTGGACAAGCTTGTTTTCTTCATTTTGCCAATCGCTGCGCGCGACAGCATCACGGCCTTTTGCCACTCAACACCGCCATCTACGAATGCGCCAACACTGCAGACGCGACTTTTTATTTATTTTTCATTTTCAATTTTGCTTTTCAATGCGAGCATGCGCAAGTCTTAAGTGTGCCCAGTGTCGCCATGACGGGTGCCGATGAGTAGTTCATCGACTGCACCTGCTGCACTGCTCCTGAGGCCATGGACTACGCAAGGCCGTGTGCGCCGGCTCCAGTGCAGTGTCACTAGCCGGTGTCTCATGGCTGGGAGATTCTCGTCGCCGGGATGGGGCGCAGCGCTGAGGCGTGCATCCGTCTCCCTGCACCCTCGATTGTTGCAGTGTGTTGTCACTACACAACGACCAGCCTACTAACAAGCTCAAGACAACATTCAAAATGGCCAAAGCAGCAGCCGCTCCTAAGGGGAAGACGGGCAAGGTCGAGAAGCGGCGCACCAAGAAGGGTGAGTTTTTGCCTGTTTGTCCTGTTTTCTATTCATGGCCGCCGCCGCTGACATGGTCCGCCAGACCCCAACGCTCCCAAGCGCGGTCTCTCTGCCTACATGTTCTTTGCAAATGAGCAGCGGGAGAACGTTCGCGACGAGAACCCCGGCATTGCCTTTGGTCAGGTCGGCAAGCTGCTGGGCGCGCGCTGGAAGGCGCTGAACGACAAGCAGCGCACGCCGTACGAGGCCAAGGCGGCCGCTGACAAGAAGCGGTACGAGGACGAGAAGCAAGCCTACAATGTGAGTTTTCTTTTTTTTCTTTTTTCTTTTTTTCTCCTCCCCCTCTTGTGCCGGGTCACTGACAGCTCGCAGGCGTAAGCAAGACAGCTTGCCGACGTGTAGGAGGAGAGGTCTTGTTATGTTATTACGGATATCTGGGATGGATGGGGCGGTGGCGCGCGGACAATGATACGGGAATGAGTTTATGTGCATCTCGGATCACTTGTGCCAGGTTATTCTTTGCTGTTTTTTACCCCCTTTTTTTTTCTTGTCATTGTTACTGCCAGGGTTTCCACGGGATGCATGAGAGGGATCTTCAAATGTGTAGGGGCGTGTGGTGCTCTGCCGGAAGGCTCTCAGCTGCTGTCCCGTCTTTGCCAGTCCGAGAGACGGTCCTCCAAGGCTCACGGGCTAGCCCATTGTACTACTAGTTGAATGAATTGTCTTTACGGTGAAGTGGTCTGGAAGCAGAGTGAAAAGCATGGACGAAATGGCCGCAATGGCCGCAATGGCTGCAATGGCTGCCACGGTATTGCATTGCAGATCGGATGCGATGCAACCTCGCAGCGGAAGCCGGGCACGTGGGGAGAGAATTGCGGGAAAGCTGGTTGTCGAGAATCAAAGCCGGTTGAACCTTGGCCGGAAAACACAAGAAGCGCGCTTTTGATACTCATTCGTACGATGCAGAGTCCTGCACTGCAGCTACGCCGCTATTTCTGGCTCTGCCTGGCCCGCGCCTGCCCTATCGCACAGCGGCCGGCCGGCGGCCAGACCTGCACTCTACCCATGTGTCTTACTTGTAATGCAATGGGGCCCTTTTGCGCCTTTTTGCCGGGCTGTCAGTCCACAAAAGCCTGTTCCTGCCGCGAGGCCAATTTTGGGGCGAAGAAGCCCTGCGAAACAGGAAGGAAGGACCGTTGGGCTCCGATCCCGCCGCGGCGTCTCGCTTGCCGCCCAGAGCGGAGATGCTTCTGGTTTTGGCCAATTCTGCGTTTTCTTTTTTTTTTTTTTTTTAAAAACCTGGGATCAATCTGGTTGAATGGTGCGTGAGGCAAACGACCGCCTGTCTGCGCATACTCTGTCTACCGCTCGCTGCCTGCACCGCTCCTCACACAACCGCACTCGTCCGACGGCCCATTGTTCCGACAAGACGCTCTGCGGTGCTCCCCCCAGCTCCGACTTCCCGGCCAGCACACGGCCCAGCGGCAGGCCAAGTTTTGGGCTTCTCTGGATTTCCAGACGCTTCGCACAACACAACACAAACCCCCCTCTGGCAGCCAATGAGCCGTCCCCTTTCGGGAGGCGTGGTCGTTTGGGCTTCTAGGATCCTCGGAGCGTTGCGTTGACAGGCTGTTTCCTCTTCCTTTCTCTTGTCTGCTTTGAGGTCTCTTCTCGCTTGGCCAACCTCCAACTTCCTGCTGGCTTTCGGCTTCCTTTGGCCGCTCTCGGATTGACCTGTCTCTGCAAAGAAGAGACTCGCAAAACCACGCGCGTTGCATTGCGCATTGTCGCTGCGCTTACCGCGCTGGCCAGGACCGCAGTCCAGACCCGGACTTTTGGGATACAACATCACCCGCGGGCGAGGGGGCTTTCAGGATACTTACCCTACGGCCGAAGCAAGACAGGCGACGAGTGGGCGGCACAGACAGGACAAGGAGGCGGACAGTAGCCTCCACCGACCCGAGCTTTGGGTGGTCGCACGGCCGGCAGTCATGGTAACGCTTTGAGCGTCGCTGCTTTTCTGTGCGCTCAGTCTTTCCTCCTTCCCATCCTCTGATTCCGCCTGTCTGTTGATTCCGCCTGTCTGCTCGAGCACCGACGCAAAGATGTCCGGACTGCCGCTCATGATCGCCCCGATGGTCGTCCCGGGGAACCAGCTGGCGCCGCTGAACACACAGGCGGCCCAGCTGCTCGGCGGGTGCTTCCAGGAGGCCGGGTTTGCCGACGTGGTCGCCACGTGCCTCGACAGGCTCCGCAACATGCTGGCCGACATGCTGCAGCCGCTGATGCGGGCGCTGGCCGACGAGATCCGGGCGTCGGCGCGGCTGCTGCGCGACCTGTTGGAAAAGGCACAGGTGTTTGCCAGCCGGGTGCCCGTGGTGGTTGGCCACCTGGCCGTGCTGCTGCCGTGCTTCTCCCGCAGCATCCGCGACATCCACACCTACTACCAGGACAAGACCTTGACCAAGGAGCTTCGCTGGCGCACCATGTACCACAAGATGACCCAGGAGGCGGCCGGCCTGCCGCTGCCCCAGCGCTTTGCCCTCTTCAACCGGTTCCTCTTTCTGCTGGTGCAGATGCTGACGCGGTCCCCCGAATTCGACATGAACGAGCTCGAGGTGCTGCAGACGCGCATTCTGCAGCTGTGCGAGGCTCAGGGTATCAGTGAGTGCCTGCTTTGTTTGTCTGCTGGACCTCCTTTGCTTGCTTTTCGATTTTTCAGTCTTTTGGGTGGTCCTTGGCTGCTTTTCGATTTTTCAGTCTTTTTGGTGGCCCTTGACTGCTCTTTTGATTTTTCATTCTTTGCACTGCCTCTGACTGCTGTTTCGTGTCCCCTGTCTTCTGCATCCTCCAACTACAAAAACTGACAAGCAGCTCCGCCCATGGGGCCGCGGAACGAATTGGACGCCTCCCAGGACCTTATACCTTGCACGGACCGAGTACGTGGTGCCCTGCTTCGCCGCCGAGCCGCCGTGTGCTGACCACCAGACCATTCATTGGGCTCAGGATATCTTTTCACGGCCGCTGCCAAGCCGCACCCCGTTGAAGCACCTAGAGCTGTGCGTTCTCACTGTCTGCATCTGAGAGAGCCTACGAGCGGCTGACCGTTTAGTTCGCGATCCTATGGACCGTACAGCGAGTTTTCCATGCCCCCGAATGCCAAGATTCTCTTTCGACGGTGAGTCTCTCTCTCTCTCTCTCTCTCTCGCTCCCTCTTTCCCTCCATCTCTTATCCCCCCCCTCTCTCTCCCTCTGACCAACAGATTCGACCACGATCGCCTGTCCGCACTCGTGTACATGGATCCGCGCAACAACGCACCGTACATTGTCGTCCGCAGCCTGCACATGGGAAGCAACCGCCCGCTCTTCTCTGTGCGCGGGATCCACGAGCTGTGCATCAGCCGTGACGGCAGCTGCCTCGTGCTGAAGCGCTGGAGCCAGTCGGACCGCTGCAGCAAGCTGTGGGCCATTTTCTATTTCCTCACGTGGGAAGGTGCGTGGCAGCTAGACAACAGGCAGACAGCAGCCCAGAAGACGAACAGCAGACAGAAAGAAGAAAGACAGTAGAAAGAAGAAGAAAGAAGAAGAAAGAAGAAGAAAGAAAGAAGAAAGAAGAAAGAAGAAGAAAGAAGAAGAAAGAAGAAGAAAGACAGCAGACAGACACAGCTAACAGGACTACAGAGATGGTGCTCTTTCACTGCACGTTTGTGGCGCTCAAGTCGCAGGACGCCCTGACATACTTGGTGCACCCGGAAGAGTTCAAGCTGAGACGCGAGAAGCAGCTGTTTAAAGCGTGCGTCTCTCGGCACCAGCCGCGTCTTTGTTTTTTTGATCCGATGACTGACACCGAGACAGCCGCATCATCGACGACAACTTCAAGCACACTCTAATTGTGTTCCGCGACGCCGAGTCCCACGGCATCCGCCTGCATGCGTGCGTCTGGGACGGCGAGATGCGGCAGTGTCCTGTGTGGACAGCCTTCAGTTCGTGCCCCGAAATGACACCTCTGCCGACCTGAATTGGTAACTGACAGCCCTTCCTTGCAGTCACCCATCAGTGCCAGTCGGCCACATGGATGACGCGCAAGGGCAGGCACCGCGTGTGGCTGCACGACGTGCAGCTGTACGTCTTCTGCCTGGTCTACCGGCAGGAGAACATGCGCCAGAACAAGGCCGGCGCCTTTGAGCTGGACTTTGTCACGGAGGAGGCTGCCCAGCGCTTCACCGAGATCTTGAACCCGCCCGCCACCGCGCCCGGCGGCGGCAGCAGCCCGGAAGGCCTCACGCCGCTCAGCAGCGAAAGCAGTGGCGGCAGCAGCAGCGGCGGCGGCGGCGGCAGAGGCCGAAGGAGGAGGCAGCGGAGCAGGAGAGAGCTGGGCGATGTTGGCCGCCGCGCCGGTTGGCTGGAGGACGCCGCCAGGCCTGACATCGCCCCGTCGACGGACCTGGCCAAGGTCGAGCCGGCGGCCTCGGACCGCTCGCTGTCCGGGTCGGAGCAGGCCCCGGACCACGAGTCGTCCGCCAGCAGCCACCCCGCGGACGAACTGACGGACTCGACCAACTCGCGCGGGGACTCGCCCGCGGGGTCTGTGGCCGACGGCTCGCAAGCTGGTGCCACGTCGCGGGCTGGTTCTTTGAGGGCCGGTTCTTCCCGGGCCGGTTCTTCGCGGGCAGGTTCTTCGCGGGCAGGTTCTTCGCGGGCTGGCTCTTCGCGGGCTGGCTCCATTACGCGGGCTGGTTCCGTCTCGCGTGCTGGTTCCGCCTCGCGGGCTGGTTCCATCCTAGGCTCGCCGCTGCGGGCCCAGAGCCGCTCTCCGTCCCGGTCCCGCAGTCCGTCCCGGTCCCGGTCTCGCAGCCCCTCCCGCAGTCCCTCGGCCAGGTCTCACTCCTCAACTAGGTCAAACGGACGCTCTCCCAGCCGCTCACGCAGCCCCTCCCCGGCGAGATCCGGCCGTTCCCCCAGTCGCTCCGACCAGTCCCGGAGGTCTTCCGCACATCGCAGTCGGTCTCCGGCATCTCGCAGTCGGTCTCCGGCATCTCGCAGGCAGTCTCCTGCGAAATCCCGCAGTCGGTCTCCCGCCTCTCGCAGTCGATCTCCCGACTCTCGCAGTCGGTCCCCCGCATCTCGCAGACAGTCTCCTGCGAAATCCCGCAGTCGGTCTCCCGCCTCTCGCAGTCGATCTCCCGACTCTCGCAGTCGATCTCCCGCCATATCCCGCAGTCCTTCTCCTGCTATATCTCGCAGCCACTCTCGCAGCCCCTCGCCGGACAGGTCTCGGTCCCCCAGCCGCTCTCGCAGCCGTTCCCGCAGCCGTTCCCGCAGCCCCTCACCGGCCATGTCTCACGATCGCTCCCGCAGCCGCTCCCGCAGTAGTTCGCGCGGCCGCTCCCGCAGCCGAACTCACAGCCGATCTCAAAGCCGCTCTCACAGCCGTTCCCCCAATCAGTCCCCGGATCGATCCCGCTCCCCCCAGTCCCCGAATCGATCCCACTCCCGCAGTCAGTCTCCCAATCGATCCCGCTCCCGCTCCCGCAGTCAGTCCCCCAATCGATCCCGCTCCTCTAGTCGAACCCCCATTCGTTCCCGCTCCCGCAGCGGCTCTCCGCCCGAGTCTATTGTTGGCTCGGCCGTGGGCTCCCACGCACGGGCAGGCTCTGCCCATTCCCAAGGCTCGATCCTCGGATAGGCGGCAACTGCTTTGGACAACCCGTTGCCATTGGCTGTTTCCACCTTGTCTCGTCTTCTCCTGTTTGATGCCTTGCTCTTCTCTACAGCATTCTCCTGTTTTGCTCTTTTCTACAGCACTCCTGCTTAATGCATTGCTCTTCTTTTGCTCTTCTCTTCTCCTTTTTTTCGCTCTACGACCTTATACCCCTTTGGAGCTCATCTGAAAACGTGTCAAGTACGGACAAAGGGCAGGTTACTGGCGTCTTTTCATTTGTCTACGTGATAACGACGCAACGACACAAAATAACACTTAATGATAACATGATATCAAATTGCAAAAGCTGCTTTGATAGTGCCTAAAGAACAAGCAGGCTCATGTCTTGACGTTGGGCTCGTCGCGGCCGAGGTACTCCTTGAGCTTGAGCAGGGTCTTGGCACGCTGGATCTCGGGCTGGAGGAAGTCCTGGGCATCCTGGGCGTAGGTGGCGGGGTCGCTGCTGTGCTGCTCAATGTAGAGGCGGATGGTGGCGCCGCTGGAGCCGGTGCCGGAGAGGCGGACGACGATGCGGGTGCCGTTGGTGAAGCGGGCGTAGAGACCCTGGTGGGCGGAGACGGAGCCGTCGAGGTCGGTGTAGGCAAAGTCGCCGGCCTCGGCGACGGCGGCCTCGGCAGTAGAGGCGGCAGGGTCGGCGGCGTGGCGGGCGACGAGGGCGTCCATCTCGGCGACGACACGGGCGGCGGCGGCGGAGTCAACGTCCTCGTAGTCGTAGCGGGTGAAAAAGGTGCGGCCGTAGAGGGACCAGAAGTCGTGCTGGATCTGGCGGATGGAGGGGGGCGGGGCGTCGGGGCCGGCGTCGGTGCCGAGGGAGGCGATAATGTTGAGCCAGGCGACAATGGCCCAGAGGCCGTCCTTTTCGCGGATGTGGTTGCTGCCGGTGCCGAAGCTCTCCTCGCCGCAGATGGAGAGCTTGTCGGCGTCAAAGAGGGCGCAGAAGAACTTCCAGCCGGTGGGGACCTCGTAGACGGCGAGGCCCTGGCGGGCGGCGACGCGGTCGACGGCGGCCGAGGTGGGCATGCTGCGGGCGAGGCCGAAGACGCCGCGGTCGCGGAAGTAGGGGATGCGCTGGGCGTGGTGGGCGATGATGGCGAGGCTGTCGCCGGGGGAGACAAAGGCGCCGGCGCCGTAAATCATGTTGCGGTCGCCGTCGCCGTCGGAGGCGGCGCCAAAGGGGATGGCGGCGGCCTCGACGGCCTCGACGAGCGAGTGGGCATAGGTCAGGTTGGGGTCCGGGTGGCCGCCGCCAAAGTCGGGGCTGGGCTCGCAGTGCTGCACGCTGGCGGGCCCGAGGCCGAGGGCGTCGACAAAGATGGCCTTGCCGTAGGGCCCGGTGACGCCGTGCAGGCCGTCAAAGAGCACGCGGAAGTGGTCGCGCTGGCGGGCAAAGTAGCTGCGCATCAGGTCAAAGTCGAAAATGTCCTGCAGCATCTGCACGTAGTCGGCCGTGCTGTCGACGATCTCGACCTCGAGGGCGAGCTCCGACCCGTACGTGCGCGTGCCCAGCGTGGCCGTGTCCACGGCGGCGGCGCCGCCGCCCAGGTCGGCGATGCGGTACTCGGTCAGCGCGCGGGCCGTGGCAAAGATCTTGTTGGTGACGGACTCGGGGGCCGGGCCGCCGTTGGCCAGGTTGTACTTGATGCCAAAGTCGGCCTGGGGCCCGCCCGGGTTGTGGCTGGCCGTCAGCAGGATGCCGCCCGTGGCCTGGCGCTTGCGGATCAGGTGGCTGGCCGCCGGCGTCGACAGGATGCCGTGCTGGCCGATGAGCAGCTTGCGCACGCCGTACGCCGGCGCGATGCGGGCGATCAGCTGCACCACCTCGGGGTTCCAGTAGCGGCCATCGCCGCCGATGACGAGAAAGGCGTCTGGACGTTAGGGACAGACCGGAGGCGGAGGGGACAACAGAGCAGAGCGACAGAAGAGGGGGGGATAACAGAGGAGAGGGACAGAAGAGGGCAAACAAGGACGAAACGCACCTTGGGCTCCCTCGGGAATCGACAGCAGGATGCTGGCGATAAACGACTCGCTGTAGTGCGGCTGCTGGAAGACGGTGACCTTTTTGCGCAGGCCGGAGCTGGGTTGTCAGAGCGGTGAGAGAGAGAGAGAGAGAGAGAGAGAGAGAGAGAGAGACGAGACGAAAAAGAGGGGACAGCGTCCAAAAGACGAAACTTACGTGCCCGGCTTCTGGTCCGTAAACGGCGTGAAGGAGACGGTCTGCACAGACATGGCGGCGGTGACAGGTGTAGGAGGCAAGAGTGCAGGAGAGAGCGAGCGCGTGGCGGTGATGGCGTGTGGCCGGTGAGAAGAAGTAGAGGGAGGATCAGGAGCTTGCGAAGCTGAAGCTTGGAAAATGGTGGGGTTGCCAACGCAACGATCACACACGGTGCGGCAGCGGATTTTACACGGTGTCTCCGCACTGTCTGCATCCCCCTCCAAAGAACCGCTCCTTGTAGTACCGCGCCTCCTCGATGCTCTCCAGGATGTCCTCGCGCGCGCGGTGCGTGCCCGTCTTGGCCGGGGGAGCCGGTGCTCTCGAGACCCGGTGGTTGTGGCCGTGGCCGGGCCCGCCGGCCCCGGCTCCGGTCGTTTTGGCCGCCCCGGCCGCCCCGGCCTCCCCGGCTCCGGCTCCGGCTCCGGCTCCGGTTCCGGCTCCGGCCTCACCCCCCCACCGCCGCGCGGCCTCCTTCAGCGAGCTGACGTCGAGGATGCGGTAGTGCAGGTGCTGCAGCACGCGGTCGTAGGGCGCGCGGCGCAGAAAGGCGCGGTCCGCGTGCACGCTGTTGCCGGCCAGCAGGCCGACGCGCGGCTGCGGCACGTGACGCCGAATGTACGCCAGCAGGCCGTCGGCGGCGTCGGCGGCCGTCAGCGTCGACTGCAGCACGGCGGCCGTCAGCCCGCTGGCGCCGTGGTGGCTGGTGCACCAGGCGTCCATCTGCGCCAGGCGCTCGGCCGGGCAGTGCACAACGGCGTGGAAGCCCTCGTCGGCGTCAGCATCGGCGGCCGGCCGCCGCAGCTGGCCGTCGGTGACAAGGCAAAAGATTTCGAGGATCTCGTCGGCGTCGGCATCGAGGCCGGTCATCTGTCGTCGGCGGCCACCCGCTGTCAGCCATTTTTGCCATCCGTCCGTCCCATGGCGACCTTTCCGAGCACGCACCTCACAGTCGATCCACACCAGCGGATCCTGCAGCATGGCGAGATTGTTCTTGAAGCCGTAAACGTGCTGTGGAACGGTGTCGTACTGGTTCCCAAGATCTCTTCTTGAATAGCGCGCTTGATCTTCTACGGAGTAAGCGGCCGGGTCACATGACCAATTGTGCGGGACAAAGGGACTTGCATTTATGTGTAGGCGGGAATCCCTGTTAAAGGCTAGGTCGTATTGGTGCATTGTGCGTGCACGGACCTCGGTAGGAGGGCCCATAAAGTTCACGTGACGGATTGCTCTACAATCCCCTGATATTTTAGTCCACCTGACCGGCGAAAGTGGTTGCACTCAGTCAGACTCACAATTCTACACATGTCAGACCACAACTAAAAGCACTTGATGCGCCAAAGCCCCTTTTGATAAGGATTACAGCAAAGTTGCCTAGCACGACAATTTTATCTTGGCCATGGAATTGCCCAGCCATCCATCGGCGGCTGCAAAAGATGATCTCTCTTCAGAGTCGTCTTCTTCGGAGAGCATCTCTTCTTCGGAGGCGGAGAAACCGCTGCCTGGCGAAACGTCGGACGAACAGTTCAATGAAATTAGGGCGCAGTTATTGAAGGAGAGGCTGCGGCGCAAGAAAGAGAGGCTGCGGCGGAAGAAAGAGAGGCGGCGGCGGATGAAGGAGAGGCTGCGGAAAGAAGAAGCGTTACAGGAGAAAGAAGAAGCGATGCAGGAGAAAGAAGAAGCGATGCAGGAGAAAGAAGAAGCGACGCAGCAGAAAGAAGAAGCGATGCAGGAGAAAGAAGAAGCGACGCAGCAGAAAGAAGAATTGACGCGGCAGATGGAAGAAGCGACGCGGCAGATGGAAGAAGCGACGCGGCAAATGGAAGAAGCGACGCGCAAACGCGAGGAACTACAACAAAAGATTGCTCCGCTTCCACTCATGGAGTTTGTCGGAAAATGGGAGGAGGACGTGTTCTCGACGCTTCTCGTGGAAAGAGATGCGACGAAATCGGCCAGCGTGAAGCCCACCAATGTGCGAAACAAGATGTACCCGCGAAGCCTGCGCCCCTGGGCCGACTTTGACGCGCAGCACCGGGCGGCCTTTGACACGCTGTCTGCCAGCCTCGGGGACGCGGCCCTCTTCATGTCCCGCTACGCTATCGAGGAGACGCGCATGCGCCTGTGTCAGGAGCTCGCCGTGGCCAACGAGGACGACATCCGCCCGTTCCTGCACACGGCCGTGGAGCGGCCCGTGGCCGACATTGTGAGCGCGCACCTCGGGCTCCTGCGCCCGGAAGCACCGCAAAGAATCCACTTCCAGAACCATGCGTACAACACATCGTCGCAGCCCGGTAGCAGTTCTCTGGGGAACTCGCCCGGGAACTCGCCCGCCAAGACCGTGCAGCCGGACCGCTGGGTGTTTCTGCTGGAACGGGGCTCGGAGAACTCATCCGACTACATTCTCGTGGGCGAGTGCAAAACACCACAAAAAATCAAGCTGGCCACGCTGAGGCGCGTTTTCGCTGCCATCCGCCCAGACACTTTTTTTGAGGAGGCCATCTGGGGGATGCCGCGCGCCGGACCAGCGGCCGAACTGGCCGCAACGCCGAACCAAGGCGAACCGGCCGCAACGCCGAACCAAGGCGAACCGCCGCTGGCGCCGGCGACCCGGGTGGCCGGGCATGTGCTGGTGGCCCAGGCGCTCTGCCAGGCCTACCACTACATGGTGAGCGCCGGCTGCCAGTACGGCTATCTCTCGTCGGGCGACAGCCTCGTCTTGTTGCGTGTCGACGAGGCCGACCCCTACACGCTCTTCTACCACGCGGCCTACTTTCCGGTACCGCACGTGCGCGATGCCGAGCAGCGGCGGCAGCTGAACCGCGGGTTGCGGCAGCCCCGCGAGACCGCCGTCATGTACTTGGCCAGCCTGTGCCTCTGGGCCAGCCGGACCACGCCGCGGCCGCTGACGTGGATCGACACTGTCAGCGAGCACGCACCGAAATGGCCAAAGGAGCAGGGTGGCGGTGGTGGAAGCGGTGGCGGCGGCGGCGGCGGTGGCGGCGGTGGTGGAGGCGGTGGCGGCGGTGGCGGTGGAGGCGGCGGCGGCTCTTTTCCGCGACTACCTCCTTCGTCCGGGCCGAGCCGACATGGACAGTCGCCTTTGCGGCAATCCAGAACACCAGCACAAGGACGGCACGAAGCGGCGATGCCGCCCCCGGAACGGTTCGGGCCGTTTATCGTCGAGCCGCCCACCCTGCCTTACTGCACGCAGGCGTGCCTGCGCGGGCTCTGTCTAGGGCGCGCCCTGGACAACAACTGTCCCAATGTGGCGCTGCACCGAAAGGCCGCGAGAAAAGAAAAAAGGCGAGCGGGCGAAGGACGCGGAAGAAAGAGGCCGACGGCCGTGGCGGACGGCCACGCGCTCACGGCGGCGGGGCTGCGGGCGCGCATGGTGGCGCAGATGGCGGCCAACATGGACAAGGACTGCGAGTGCCTGGCGCGGTACGGCATGGTGGGCCGGAACGGGGTGCTCTTCAAGCTGGCCGTGACGGGCTACGGCTACACCTTTGTGGGCAAGGCGGTGCGGGCGGGCGACCGCGGCGTGCTGGAGCGCGAGGCGCGGGTCTACGGCGCGGTGCCGCAGCTGCAGGGCCGGCTGGTGCCCGTCTTCCTCGGCCTCGTGGACCTGGCGCGGCCGATGCCGCTGCGCAACCTGACGCGGGTCGCGCACATGATGCTGCTCTCGTACGCGGGCCCGACCTTTTGCGCCGCCAGCCGGCGGCTGCCGCAGGACGTCGACCTCGAGGCCGAGAGCGAGCGCACAGAGTGCGAGCTGCGGGCCGCCGGCGTCGTCAACTACGACGTCCGGGACCCCAACGTGGCCTGGAACGCCGAGGTGCGGCGGGTGATGCACTTTGACTTTGACCAGGTCGAGCTGGTCGGCCTGCCGGAGGCGGACGGACACGAGGGGTGCGAGGAGCGCGAGGAGCACGAGAGGCACGAGAAGCACGAGGGGTGCGAGGAGCGCGAGGAGCACGAGAGGCACGAGAAGCACGAGGAGCGCGAGGAGGAGTTCAAAGGGGCACAGCCTCGCTCGCCGCTGCTGGCCAAGAGAAACTGGAACGCGTTCCGGGAGGGGGAGGCTGAAGACAAGCATAACGCCGACGGCGGTGACGGCGAGACCACTGACGGACGACTCACGACTGACGACTGACGACTGACGACTGAAAACGACTTAAGTTTGACTGGAGACGATGCACTTTGACTGGAGACTACACTTACGACTTACACTTATGACACGCCTAATTACACTTGATGCCGCTAGCGGAGCCTTGGCGACTCGGCCAGTCCCGCAAATCCGCGGGGAAGTGGATAAACAGATCTTTGTTTAGGGAGGCCATTGAACATGGCATCTGCGACAGCCGCACAATCAGCCACTCGGATAGATTTTCATTCGACAGATAGGACTCGCTTCCGCTAGATATGGCTATTGGTAGATACGACTCGCTTCCGATAGGATGTCCGGGCAACTCCGTAGCATGGATAACGTGGGGCGATATACGCGTTCCTACTGAATTTTAAGCATTGATAACGTGGGGCGATATACGCGTCCTATATCAATACTGAATTTTGAGCCTCGAATGCACCGCTTTCAACCCTGCACCAAGATACCAAATGTCGCCGTTCGCCGTGCCCACCATTGACTTTGGCGCGTACCTGCAGCGCCCCGACTCGCCGGACGCCGCGCGCGTGGTCGAGCAGATGCGGGCCGCCTGCAGCACGAGCGGCTTCTTCCTGCTCGCCGGCCACGGCATCCCCGAGGCGCTGCAGCAGCAGGCGCTCGCCGCGGCGCGGGCCGTCTTTGCGCTGACCGACGAGCAAAAGGAGCGGCTTGCCGGCCAGCCGGGGCGCGGCTACGAGCGCATCGGGACGCAGTTGCTGGACGGGCAGCAGCCGGACATGAAGGAGGTGAGTTTGTTTGTTTGTTGTTTGTTTGTTTGTTTGTTTCTTTTTTTCTCCTTATTCCCCTTCCTCTTCTCATCTCTACGGCAGGGCTTCTTTGTCGGCCGCGAGGGCGCGGAACCGCACCGGCCCTTCCAGGGGCCCAACATCTGGCCCGGCGAGGACGTGCTGCCGCCGGCGCGGTTCCAGACGCCGCTGCTCGCGTACCACCGGGCGCTGACGGCGCTGGCCGAGGCCGTGATGCGCGCGCTGGCGGCCGGCATGGCCGGCTTCGGCCGCGGCGTGCTGGCCGACTTTTGCCGCGACCCCATTGCCTCGGTGCGCCTGCTGCACTACCCGCCGCACCCGGCCGGCCCGGCCGACCCGGACACCGACGCCGACGCCGACGCCGATTCCGGCCCCGTTGGCGCCGGCGCGCACACCGACTTTGGCGCCATCACGCTGCTGCTGCAGGACGGCCACGCCGGCCTGCAGGTGCTGCGGCCCGACACGCAGCAGTGGCTGCCCGTGGCGCCGCAGCCGGGCGCCTACGTCGTCAACGTCGGCGACATGCTGAGCGTCTGGACCGGCGGCGCCTACAAGAGCACCGTGCACCGCGTCGTCAACACCTCGGGCGCCGACCGCTACTCGGTGCCCTTTTTCTACGACGGCAACCCCGACTGCCGCATCCACGCGCTCGGCGCCGGAGCAGCGGCCGGGCCCGGCTTCACCGTCGAGGAGCACATGCTGCTGCGATACGCAGAGACGTACGCGTGACTGTGCTGGTATGGTGATGAAGTATATAACAGCCGAAAACAGCCGAGAAAAGCACGAGAACAGACGAGATACAAGCTCTTCATCCTCGACAATTAACCATCCTCGACAATTCACCCTCGACAATTCACCCTCGACAATTCACCCTCGACAATGCACCCTGATGCTCAATGCAATCCTGCATCCGGCCTCTCAAAACAATGCGTTCTGAAAGCAGGTCAATCTGACAAGCAAGGAAAGCCCGGTGCCTGTGGTGGAATGACATCTAGACTGCATGACTAATCCAGTAACCACATATCCCTCGCCGGGTTTGGTCTATTGCTTGCTGTTGCTCCCATCTGACGAGAACAGCGAGGGACATCCAAGGAAGTGGCGGCAAAAGGGGCTTTGTTTCGCAGGGTCCAGCCTCATCCTCGCTTGATCAAGCGGCTGGATGCGCAATCCTCACGCCAGGCAGGCAAGAAGTGTGCAAAGGAGCAAAGTCGACAAGGTTTGCGACAAGTGCGAGGCCAGCTCAACGTGTGAGCGGCGCACGCGCAGCGCACGCTTGCAGCCAATCTATGGATCAACTGGCAAAAGACGTTGCGTGGCCCGCTATCAGTCAGCTGCGGCGCCCTCTGCCTTTCTCCGTGTACAGTTCAGGGGGGTTTCCCACTTCCGGACTCGGCAGATTTGGAACGTCCCGTTCCCGTAACAGCCTTTTACAGCGAGACCTTGTCGCGCGGCTTGTGCGAATGCAAGCAGCTCGGCGTCATTGGCTTCGGCGGCCGTGCCATCCACCTTTTTCGGTGCCCGCAAAAGCACGCAGTCGGGCTGTGTCTTGACATTGTAGCTCTGCTCGTTGCCGGCGCTTGGCGGGATCGGGGAGCGCTGGGCAGCAGCACGGTTGTCGAAGATGACAACCTGTCTCGTGCCCGCAGTGTCTAGGTACACATTGAGTATCCGAGAGGCCGGACGCTGCTTCGTCGTACCAGTGGTGAGTTTGCCAGGCGACTAGGTTTAATATTCCATGCTCTTATTTGTCTTTGCCGAGGTGAACTTGGCTGCCTCTGCCGTGGTGAGCAGACTTGACTGCCTCTGCCGTGGTGCTGCCGTAGTGCTGCCATCAACGGCTGCCAGCCCAGCAATGTCGGACCGGGCGTCCTCGTCATCTGCGTCAGATCCTGCCCGGTGGCAGCCGGCAAGGCGTCTGGAGACGTTGAAGACCTAGAAATAAAGAGATATACTTCTTCTCAGCGTCGGCGGTTGTTTTCCTCTTACTCTCCCGCCGGATGATCCCGCGGCTTTCTGGCATGCTCATCATCCTGTTGAGCTCCAGTGACAAATAGTCAAAAAAGCCATCTCTCAGCTCTCTCGCCGGCAAAGGCTCGTCTGCCTCTAATGCCTGCTCTTGTGCGGGGATTACGTATCTGCCTGAGTGGCGGCTGCTTCTGTGGCAGCCACTCCGTAGATCTCCTTCCGACAAGTTGACAATCTTTAGAGCTTGTAAAGAGGCACAATAGTGGATCCGCGGAAGATTTGCAGGGTTTACTCGTATGGGAATGGTGGAAACTCTAGTGGATTCGGTGGAGACTTTGCGGGTTTAAAGTTGTATGGGGATTAGTGCGAGTCTGCCAAAGAAGTGGTTTAGCGTCGTATTTTTCTTGGGTCAGATAAGGAAAGATCACTAGTGCGGATTTGTCAGCCAAACCCACTAATGTTGCCGAGTGTAAGATACTTGTCAGGGTCTGTCAAACAGGGTGGAGTCTTTGGACTGATCACTTGTAAGATTACTAGAATGTACAGGAGTCAGAGATACCTATGGATACAGGGTTTTATGCACCTAAATAGCCCCGATTTCTAGGTCCATAAAACTGGTGCAAATTCTGCATCCGGTCGGACACACAATTCTACACACACATACATCCACAGATCATATCATCTGACACGTGTTTTAGATAATCACACACCTTTTTACACGCCCTCTGTACAGGGTACATCCAGCTTGGTAAGAAAATGCATTAATTTACAAGTACTTCTACAAATCTCGGAAAAATATAGCTGCCGCCGCCGCTTTTATTTCTGTCACCGCTTTCGCTACCGCCGCCACCACTAATTGTCACCGTACGTATCGCCGCCGCCGTTGTCGTCGCTGTACAATTGCTACTACTATTGTTTTTTTTTTCGTTACTGTCGCTGTCGTATTTATCGCTGCTTTTATTACCGATTTCGTTGTTGTGTGAGAAAGTGTTGCGAAAATTTACGACGGCACGAAATCGGCGTTATGTTTTTCCGAGGTTTGTAAGAGGTACCTAAAATTTTGCTGTAATTGCACTAACTTTCAATGTACCTTGCACATAAGGGCGTGTAAAAAGGTGTGTGATTATCTAAAACACTAACTCTTTCGGTTGACACGTGCCTGAAGCGGTTCAGCCTTACGTCTTGGCAAGGCCCCGGGTTCTGCACAGCTGGAACCCCTCATCTGCCACACGCGCGCGAAAGATGGACTACGCGCTGGTGACGCTCACGACGGCGAACCGGGACGCGCTGCTGTCGGCGGCGCTGGAGGGCATCCGGCAGCAGCAGGGCGCGGGGCCGGGCGTGCTGGCGCGGCTGGGTGAGCTGAACGCGGCGCTGGCGCAGCAGTTCCGCGTCAAGCAGCATGCGCCGCGGGCGCTGAAGCTGCGCATGATCTGTCCGGTCGGGGCCGGGGTCGGGGCCGGGGTCGGGGCCGGGGCCGGAGCTGGGGCCGGAGCTGGTGCCGGGGGGCTGGCGCCGGGCGCGGCGGCGGCGGCGCCGGTGATGGTTACGTCCTTTGTGGCCGTCAGCTACTGCTGGCACAGCGCCGAGTGGCAGAGGGCGGCGGCGGCGCAGCCGACGTGCGCGGGCTGGGCGATCTCGCAGCCGATGGTGGCGGCGCTGCTGGCGCAGGCGGGCGGCGACGACGACGACGGCGGCAGCGGCGGCGGCGGCGGCGGCGGCGTGCGCGGCGCGGCGGTCGAGGGCGTGTGGCTGGACCGGCTGTGCATCGACCAGGCGGACGAGGAGGAGCGGGCGGCGGCGGTGGGGGCGATGGACGTGATCTACCGGTCGGCGCGGCGGCTGGTGATCTTGCTCGAGGACGTGCAGCTGGACGCGGCCGAGGAGGCGGCGGCGCAGGCGTACGCGGGCATCTACGCGGACATGAGCGGCGAGGTGCAGGCGCGCGGGCTCGAGGGCGCGGCGAAAAAGGCCTTTGTCGACGGCTACTTTGCCGCGCGGGAGGCCGAGGCCGAGGCCGGGGCCGGGGCGGGGCTCCGGACGGCGGCGGCAGCGTTTTGCAACCGGCTGCTGAGCGCGCGCTGGTTCGAGCGGGCGTGGTGTGCGCACGAGAGCCGCATGGTGGTGCACCGCAAGATGAACAACCCCGTGTTCCTGTGCTTTGGCAGCGGCGGCGGCGTGCTGCGCTTCGAGTTCCGCTTCGTCAGCTACCTGGCGCTGCAGCTGACCCAAGCCGAGCCGGACCCTCCGCTGACGCCGCACAACGCCTTTGACTATCTCAGCGCCGCAGAGCCGCAGACGCTGTGGCAGCGCTGGAGCCGGATGCAGCACCTGCAGGGCGGGCTGAGCGGCGGCGGCGGCGGCGGCGACGACGCGGAGCTGGCGCCGATGCAGCGCATGGTCAACCTCTTGCGCTTCCGCTGCCTGCACACGCGGGACCTCGTGTCGATTGCGCTCAACACGACTGGGATCCCGCTGACGTTCCACGGCGACTCTGTCGACAGCAAGGGCGAGCTGGTCTGGATGTTTGCCGCCGTGGCCCTTGCGACGGGCGACATGTCGCCGCTGCTGCTGACGGGCCAGAAGCTGCGGCTGCCGGACCGGCGACAGCACGGCGGCGACGGAGGCGTCGGCGGCGGCAGCGGCGGTGGTGGTGGTGGTGCCGGCCGGACGTTGGTGTCCTGGGTGACGGACCCGTACCCGGGGACGGCGGACGCGCGGCTGCCGAGCAGCCTGGCGGCGTCAGTGTACCGCGTGACGCGCGAGTTCATTGAGCTGGACCTGCTGCTGCTGACGGGCCGCCCGCTCATGGCGTCGGCGGCGTCGATGCAGACGGCGGCGGCGCTGCTGGCCGGGCAGCCGCGGACGCCGGCGACGGACGCCAGCGTGGTGTATCGGCGCGAGGCCATGGCGCGCGTGCTGCGGGGCGGCGGCGGAGACCACGACCCCCTGGCGCGGTTCCCGCAGGTGCTGCTGGCGCTGGCGCTGGACTGCGGCCGCGACTGGATGCTGCGGCTGCCGGGGGTCCTGGACGCCGACTCGGCCGGGCCGGACGCCTGGCTGCACGGCCGGCTGGGGGCCGGGGCGGACGGCCGCTACGCCGGGGCGGCGGCCGCGCTGAGGGCGCTGGTGGCGGGTGGCGGCGGCGGCTGCGGCGGCGGCGGCGGAAATGATGCGCTGCCGGATGCGGATGCGCAAGAGAGCCGTTTGTGGCTCCGCTTCTTCACCTCCGTCATGGACGACCGCCTCCCGTTTCTGACGTCGGCGCCGCGGCGCGTCCGCACCGCGCCAGACGACTGGGGCCTGACCGAGTGGACCAGCAGCACGTGCTACCTGGCCGTGCCCGTGGCGCTGACCGGGCAGCCCATGTATCAGCAGCGCGTCTGGGCCGTCGAGCCGTTTGACCCCGGAGCCGAGGCCGAGGCCGGGGCCGGGGACGCGCCCGGAGGAGCCGAGGCCGGCCGGCCCGTCCCGCTGACGTCAGACCAGTCCGACTGCCGGCGGCCGCGCAACGACGCGAGGGCAACCTGGCGGCGCCGCGAAGAGATGCGGCTGTACGGCTGCCGGCCGCTCGTGGCCGGGGGGGCCGAGGGGGCCGACGGCGGTCCGGTCGTGCTCCTGGAGCGGCAGCGGGTGTACGGCTGTGAGGCCTTTGACTGGTCGGCGGCCGCGGCAGCCGTCAAAGGCGGCGGCGGCGGCGGCGGCGGCGAGGAGTAGGTTTGACGGGTAGATGCAGACTTTTGCTTCGTTTCCGTGGATTCGGTGAGTTTACGCATCACGTGAGCGGTATAGCTGGCAAAACGGTCCCTATAGACCCTAAATAAAATGCGACGCTAACCACTCCTGTAAAATTTCTCCACCTATTTTTTTTTAGAACGCCCCCTAAAGATGAAAACAAAAATGCGACGCTAACCACTTCTGTAAAGTTTTTCCACCTAATTTTCTTAGAAAAGTATAACGCTAAACCATTTCTGTAAGATTTCTCCACCTAATTTTTTTCAAAACCAGCTCTGTCACGTGCCTGATTACCACTTGTTGAAAACTAAAAAACCGTGGCAATATCGTAGTTATATAAACGCGGGAAATTGGAAAAAAAGGGCATATCCTACCCTTTAAGCCCTTTGTACGGGCTGGTTAATAGCAGCAATTAGGAACGTGACAGAGCTGGTTTTGAAAAGAAATTAAGTGGAGAAATTTTACAGAAGTGGTTAGCGTCGCATTTTTGTTTTCTCTATTCCGTTAAGCTTTTTTAGCCTCTACACACGTGACACTTTAATACAGGTACTCCGTCAATCGTCCCAAACATTGAGATCTCTAAACACTGACAACATCGCGTAACATTTTTCTAAGTGTGCCACTCTCTCCACGACCAGGAAACACACGGAAAGACAAGTTTTCTTTTAATACGCCCTATCCGCACGTTATGGCGGAGATGGCAGAATCCAACATGGATACTTCAGAGCTGCTCGAGCTGCTAAAAAAGGAGCGTGAGAGTCACGCAAAGGTGAGGCTTTACTTGGAGATGAGTAGGTACAAGGGGGGGGTGACCGCATCGCTACCGAGAAGAAAAAGCATGAGGCTGAAACTAGGGCAGACGGAAGCTGCCCGCATTGCGGCAGAAGAACAGTCACGTCGAGACACTGCCAGCCTTCAGGCTGCGCTTCAACAGATGGAAGCTGCCCGCATTGCGGCAGAAGAACAGTCACGTCAAGACACTGCCAGCTTTCAGGCTGCGCTTCAACAGATGGAGAACGAACGCAATATGGAAAAGGAAGCACGCAGTCAGGCGGAGCAAGGTGAGTTTCCTTGCGTAGTTTTCTCGTGCTGGAAACTGACGTCGCCGACTCTGCAGGGCAGACTCTTCACCAATATCTCGCTCAAAGTTTTAAAGTCACCCTGCACCTCCCGCGCCTTATGACCAGTCAGGTCGTGGCAAAGAAATCCCAGACGACTAAGAAGCTTACAACGTCCAATCATACCACGGGGCGGACAGACATTGGAGGCAAACACTATCCCCTCCGACTCTGTCCGTGGCCGGAGTTTCAGCAGCTCCACGAGGAAGCCTGGGGGCGGATCGAAGCTGCCATTGGCCAGCAGCGGCAGTTTCCTTCGGTCCGTGAGGTGGAGCATTCCGAGAAGCAGCTGCTGCAAGAATTGCCGCTGGAGTTTCTTACATCTAATTACTTTCTCAACGAACCTAAAACGTCCAATTTTATACACGAAACATTGCAGCGTCCGGCCTCTCGGATACTCAATGTGTACCTAGACACTGCGGACACGAGCCAGATTGTCTTCTTCGACAACCGTGCTGCTGCCCAGCGCTCCCCGATCCCGTCAAGCGCCGGCAACAGCAACGAGCAGATTTACAATGTCAAGACGCAGCCCGACTGCGTGCTTTTGCGGGCACCGAAGAAGGTGGATGGCACGGCCGCCGAGGTCAATGACGCCGACGCCGACGCTGACGCCGACGATCTCACGCCTTCGCCTATTACTCGATTTGCGATTGGAGAACACAAGGCTGCCCGCCGTTTGCGATCAGCCGCTGTGGCGCGCATGATCCAGGGCCCTATACCGGAAGACTACGTCGTCCGGCTCGCCCAGGCGCGTGGCCGTGGCAAGCATGGCCCTACCTCAGAGATCAGGGACAGTGCCTCGGCCGAGATGGCTCCCCCCACGAGCGACAGTGTGCAGCCCGGGCAGGTCTTGTTCACCTATGCGCTGGCCCAAGCGTACCATTACATGCTCGTGGCCGGCTTGGAATTCGGATACGTCGCCTCCGGCGAGACGCTCACCTTTCTTCGCATTCCCGAGAGCGACTGCACTACACTGCTCTATCACGTCTCGCTTTTCCCCGAACACACAAAGACGGGCCCGTCACCGCTGGCCAGCTACCCTGAAAGCAGCGACGGCGCCGCCTTCCGGCAGCTTGCCATTGCGCAGCTCTGCAGTGTATGCCTCCTCGCCTTGGAGGCCAGCGAACGGCCACGCCCCATGATGTGGAGGGTGCAAGCTCATCGGGCGGCTCCAACTTTCCCCAAGTACGGGGCTGCACCTACGGAAGAGGGCGGCCCATCTCTGTCACAGCCCCCGTCTATTGTATCCGACCGTACATCGACGTCATCTTCTTCGTCAGGCACCTCGTCCCAGTCCAGCTCCCTAGGTAAACGCAGAAGACGCGAAGACGACGACAACGACGACGACGGCGGCGACGACGACGATCTCGGCAGTGGCAGAGCCCGGGGCAGACTGGCCGTTCAAACATACCAGCCACGTGTTCCGTCTCCGCTGCAACAGCACGAGTCCTCCGCTCCGGACAAGGGGCCAGAAGGGCGAAAGGGGGGGGAGGGGGAGGGGGAGGGCGGCGCCCCCCCCCAACAGCGCAGAGACAACGACGGTGCACATCCTCTCCACACCACGGCCCCCTCGGACGGCGGCGTGGCTGCGCAGCGCAAGTTCCGCTACTGCACGCAGGCCTGTCTGCTCGGACTGGCACGGGGCCTCGCGCTGGACCACGGCTGCCCAAACGTTTTGTGCCACCAAAACGCGGTCGTCAACTACAACCTCGAACGCGCCGCACACGCCGACTTGCATCCGATTCCGCGGGGCCAGTTCGCAGAGCTGGTCCGGCGCCAGCTGTCCACCAACCTCGAGCATGACTGCGACTGCCTGGTCGACATGGGCCTGTCAGGCGCGATCGGGCATCTCTTCAAGATCACCCTGACCGGTTTCGGATACACTTTTGTCGCCAAAGGCGTCGAGTCCTGCTACCGCTCGCGTCTCGTCCGCGAAACACGCATCTACCGGGCGCTGCGGGGCTTCCAGGGGCGGCTGATCCCGGTGCACCTCGGGCTCATGCAGCTCGACCTGGCCATCCCCATGGTCAACTTTGCGATTGTGACGCACATGATGCTGCTGTCGTACGCGGGCCTGTCGCTCTACTCGGACCGCCTGGAGCGCCGGGCGGCGCGGCTCGGTCTGGAGGTGGACTGGGACGCAGAGTCCGAGCGGACGGCGCAGGAGCTCGCGGCCGCCGGTCTCGTGGACGACGACGACAACGACGCCAACATGATGTGGTGTGAGGACACGCGGCGGGCCATGAGGATCGACTTTGACCATGCCCAGGTCGTGAAAAGGCAGTAGTCGCACAGAGCAGGATCAGAATTCCTTGGGTCTTTGCCCTTTTCGGTTGAGTTAGTCTTACCGGGCAGTGTTAAATGGCTAACCGGGCAGTGTGTCAAACAGGGTGGAGTCTTTGGACTGATCACTTGTAAGAGTTTGGGACAGAATGATCGCATAAATACCTTGACCCCGGTGGCCACGCTAGTATAAATGCAGTCTAGTGTGTATGTCACGTGCAGATTCTCTTACCGCCTTTCAAACCTTAGGCAGTCAAGCAGAAAATCCGGGCACGAAATCAGGCAGTTCGGCAGTTAAGCAGTTAATTAAGTAAGTAAATAAACGAATAAGCAACATAATTCACAGGTAAAAAAACAACCTTAAAAAATAAGTAAGCTAGTAAGAAGACTACGAGATGTGTAGTAGGCACTGAAAATACGTAGGCACGCAAGCACGCAGGCACGCAGGCATAAATAAAGGTTGGCGAGGGAGGGAAGCGCGACAGCACGATTTTCGTTCCGTATGACTAAGATTTGTGGCATAATATTGACGCTAAGCCTAACTAAACCTAGTGTATAATTTTCATAATAGCGCTAGGCTTTATTGGGGCTAGTGCATTTATCGGGGTCCAGGTATTTTTTATGCGATCATTCTGTCCCAAACTCTTACTAGAATGTACAGGAGTCAGAGATACCTGTGGATACAGGGTTTATGCACCTAAATAGCCCCTATTTTTAGGTCCATAAAACTGGTGCAAATTCTGCATCCGGTCGGACACACAATTCTACACACATATATCCACAGATCATACTATCTGACAGGGTCCGCTGGCAGATCCACACCGGCGCGCTGATTCGTCCGTGCGTGAAACGGCTCTGAAGAAGTAAAACGATCCCAGGCGACGATCCCGCACCAGCACATAGAGCGAGACTATAAATGCTTGGGCCCAGATGCTTTCCCAGGCTCTTGTAGCAGAGGTAAGTTACAAATACAGTAATTGGCATTCGACATACCAGACGCTGATCAGTTTGTGTGTCGACTCAGAATAAAGGACTGCTTTGCATTGGTGATGTTTCCCAAGACCTTGATCAAGAACAAAGCTGTAGCTGGAATGCTTCTAGGCTGCACTGCCTCGCAGAACCAACTCGCACACAGCCTCAGAGTCGGACCCGTGACCGTCGTCGCCGCTGCTGGCGCCGTCCTCCACGGCAAAGGCCCTGCCCCCGACCTCGTCCGCTTCCACGTCATCCTCGTCGAGCTCCAGAAACACGACGCCCTCGTCGGCCTCGGTTCCGGGCGCCTGCCCTATTCTGTCTCGACCCTCTCCTGCCCCACCGCTGCCGATTTTCTCTCTCACCGGCCCCAGGCCGTAGAGACTGCCGTCGCGGAACGGTTTGCTAGACAGCGTGCCGCCCTTTCTGTAGCGGATCTGCCTGAGCCGGTAGGCAAACACAAACGGCGTCGACGCATCAAAGCTCGTTGTCTGACGGCTTCCCTTGCTGCCGGAAACATGGGATCCCGCGCCGACGGGCAGGCCGGCCACCGCGGTGGCATCAAGGCCCGCCGTCAGGCTCCCTTCGCGGCTCGAGCCCGAGGTCTCTTCAATGGTGGCTCCGTAGGCCGTCTGCACGGCCACGACCATGTACACGGGCTTGCCGGCTCGGTGGCCTGCCAGGTAGGCCTGCACGTCGGGAGCGGCCATACTGTCGCGCACGTAGTCGTCGCCGGGATAGAGCGTGTGCGTGGTCAGCTTGGCGAATCTGGCCGCGCGCTGCGCAGCGTGGCCGCTGCGGCCGCCCACGTCCACGCCCATGCACTCGAGGAACTTGGCAAACAGCCGCCCCTCCTTCCTTTTGCCGCTGGCCTGCGTCTGCCGAAAGCCGACCTGCTCGGACGAGACCACCTTTTCGCTGTGCGTCGGAAGGGGTGTCCTGCTGACAGCGTCCTCGGGATCAAAGGGGTCGTGGATGATGCTTCCCAGCTGCACGGGCCCATCGGGAGGGCAGTGCCAGTTTGGCATGGCAAAGTAGGACTTCATGATAGTGGCCGGCTGGAAGAAAAAGGCGAGACCTGGGCCGACTGAGATGCTGGACATGGGCGATAAACAGGCAGAAACCTCCACGCACGCTCTTGTTTCGAGTTCAGCTGCACCTCTCCTGCGACTTTTGATTGGCCTGTATCAGGCGCTCTCCTTCGTGTCGGGCGCACTCGTGTCGGGCGCACTCGTGTCGGGCGCACTCGTGTCAGGCGCTCTCGTTCGGGTCGGGCGCTCTCGTGTCGGGCGCTCCATCGGGCGCTCTCGCTCAAATCCATGTCGTTTCGTCTTCCTGGCCTCAAAGTGCCTTGACCAACATACTGCAGTTACACACCAGCTTTTCTGAAAATGGCGGCGCCAGACACGCCGTATCATGCGCTTAATAGGTCTGCTCGCTCTTTCCTTGGTGTTCTCTTATGCTCTTTCCTTGGTGTTTTCTTTCGCTCTTTCCTTGGTGTTCTCTTTCGCTCTTTGCCTTTTTGTTCTCCTTCTTTCCCTTTCTCATCTCCTATTACCCCTCATCTCGCGAGATGCTAAACACAACAGCGGCGACAACGCAGACGAATGGCTTCAAAAGTTCAGAACCTTCCGCCGCCCCCTGTACGGCCACGATGGGCACAAAAACCGGGTCAAGGTGGCCGTCCTCGACAGCGGCATTGATCGAGCTGTGCTTGGAGCAAAGCAGGACTTTCTAGACAGGATCAAAGACGAAGCGTCGTTTCTTTGTGACAGTTTCCCCGACGGAAAAGACAACGCCAAAGATGCCCCGGACGAGGATGCCAGCCGACACGGCAGCCATCTCGCCTCTCTCATCCTAGACCTTGCACCCTTTGCCGACGTCTACGTCGCCCGCGTCGTCGAGGAGCATGACTCCCCCATATCGCCAGACAGCCTCGCAAAGGTACCACGCCGGGTCGCTGAGAGCAGAACGCATTGCATCTGACGTTTTTTCATTTCCAGGCCATCCGCTATGCGGTCAACACGTGGCAGGTCCACATCATCTCCCTATCCATGGGCTTCTCCAAGCACCACGCCTGCGTCGAGGATGCCGTACGCCTCGCATTCGAACACGACATCCTTGTGCTCGCAGCAGCCTCCAACGACGGCGCCAACCGTTCTGCTGCCAACAGTCTGCCGTGTCCTGCTCACATGAAGGAAGCGACCTGCATATACTCCTCGGACGGGTACGGGCAGCCGTCCAAATTCAACCCGCCGTCCCATCCGGGCGGCCTCAACTTTGTGACGCTGGGCGAGGCGGTGCCTGTCTGGAGCAAAAACGAGTATCAGCGCCGGACCGGAACATCCTTTGCCGTCCCTATCGCCGTCGCAACGGCAGCACTCTTCCTCGAGCTCCTCCTACAGAAACCACTGAGCAAGGACAAGGCACTCCAGCGCACACGGCGCACGCGGGAGAGCGTGATCAAGCTCTTTGCCGGCATGAGCAATCTCAGCAATACTGGCTTCCGCTATCTGCGACCGTGGGATCTGATGCGGTGCCAGGTGGACGCGGACGGCCACGAATGCACGAGCAGGAGCAGCTGCCGCCAGGAAGCCACCAAGTGCGTCAAGGACTTGCTGGAACGGCCCTTGCAACACAGCACAGAGACGGCCAAGATGCCCGAGCTGCCACATGCTGTGGAAGCAGAGTACGACTCGCAGCACCAGGAGGTGCGCAAGGGGCAGTGCCTGGAGGGAACCCGGGCCGACGTGCTACGGCGCATTGACGACTGGTTGCAGAGCCCGCGCGGACCGCTGCTCGGCTGGCTGCTCGGCCGGGCCGGCAGCGGCAAGTCGGCCATTGCGCGCTCCGTGGCCCAGCGGCAGCACGCGGCGGGGCGTCTCGGGGCCACGTTCTTCTTTTCGCGCAACTACCGGGGCTGCCGCTCGGTCTTTGATTTTATCACCAGCATCGCGTACCAGCTATGCCGGCGCGACGCGTGCGTCGCCGAGGCCATCACCGCGGCCCTGAAAGGCGACCCAGACCTGCTGGCGCAAGAAAAGGCGCGGCGGGTGCAGTGGAAGAAGCTGGTTGTCACACCCCTAGAGGCGACCGGCAGCACCGTGACAGTCATTGTGGTCGATGCCCTGGACGAGGCCGGCGATGACGACGCGGAAGATATTGTCATTTTGCTGCGGCAGCTGGAGAGTCGCAACACCAACGTGCGCGTTCTCATCACCACCCGGCCAGGGCCACGCGGCGAGCCGAGCGAGCCGAGCGAGCCGAGCGAGCCAAGCGCGCATGACAGCCGCCCGTCCCAGTCGGCCTTTCGGCTCGATCTGGATGCCGAGTCGATGTCGGCGACGACGCACGACGATATTTCCGCCTTTATTCGCTACTCACTGGCCGCTGTCCAGCTCGGGTGCCGCACCGGTCTCGACGACGCCGCCGTGGAGAAGCTGGCCGGCAAGGCCGGCGGGCTCTTTGTCTATGCAAAAACCGCATGCGCGTACATCAAGGGGAGCGGCCAGCACGCAACTGTGGCCGAGCAGAGGCTAGAGAAAGTGCTGACAGACAAACACTTTCAGGGCCTAGACGCCCTGTACGCAGAGATCCTGAAGCAAGCAGCGACATGCCTCGACCCTGACGATGAGGCTGAGATCACCCGCCAGCTACGTGCCGTTCTCGAGCTTCTCGTCGCACTGGCTCGGCCTCTGCCCGAGCCAGCATTCCGAAAGCTCTGCGCAGCGAGCGGGAGCATGGATGCTCGCGTGGTGACCGCACGCCTGGACGCGCTGCGGTCAGTTCTCGCCGTTCGCACAACGCCCGGCCAGCCGGTCCAGATCTTCCACGAGTCGTTCCGGGACTATCTCGTTAGTGGCAACCGCTCTGCCGGACTTGCAGTCGATCCGGCCACGGCCCACGAGAATCTGCTCCGCTGCTGCCTGCAAGTTTTGATGCATGGTACCCAGCAGGAGCCGGCGCTTAAGAAGGACATTTGCAATCTAGGCGACTACGGTGTCAGCATCGCGGAAATTCCCGAAGCCACGCTGGAGAGATGCTTGCGTCTCGAGACTCGCTATGCTTGTCGATACTGGGTGGACCACCTCCAGCAGGTCAAGCATGCCGGCCATTTTCTTGCCGACAACGGCCTCGTGCACAAGTTTCTTCAGAAGCACCTCCTCCACTGGATTGAGGCTCTCTGTCTCTGCAGCGATATCGACGGCCTAATTATCGTCATCAACAGGGCCATGGCTCTGCATCCTGTAGGCCAACCCCAACCGTGCATTTTGTCTCTGTCTGGGCTGACATTGCTGGGATCAAGGGCTCAAAAAAAGCAAGAAAGTTGCAGGACATTTTGCAAGACGCTCGCCGACTTGTGCGGTACTACAGACGGGCGCTGGAGCACCATCCGCTCCAGGTGTACGCCTCGGGGCTCGTGTTTAGTCCCGAGCAAAGCGCCATCCGGAGGCTCTTCCGGCACGAGATGCCCAAAGAGATCGTGCGTGGCCCGTCTGTGCAGAACAGCCAGTGGTCGTACGACCAAGTTCTCGAGTGTAGAAGCAGGGTGCTCCAGGTCGCCTTTGCGAAGACGTCTCCGCTCTGTGTGTGCCAAGGCAGTGGCGGGATCATCTCCGTCTGGGACGTGACAACCGGTGGTCTCCGCTACGAGCTGGAGCATCTAGACAGCGACGAAGTGCTGTTCTCGCCAGACGAGCAATTGATTGCATCTGCCGTCAAAGTGAGTGGATGGGAGCCGGGGCATCCTGAATACTGTAGCAGCTCTATCCGCGTTTGGAGCCTTCGCAACGGCCTCTGTGTCCATGATCTACAAGGCCACACGGCCGGCATTGCGGCCATGGCGTTTTCACACGACTCAGCTCGGCTGGCTTCCGTATCGGCTGACGACACCATCCACATCTGGAACCTGCACTCGGGCGGCTGCGAGCAGGTCCTCAACTACAAAAGGCCCCGTATCGTGTGGAACAGGTTGTGGGTCAGCTTTGCGCACGACTCGGCAAAGCTCGTGGTGATCTCGCACAGAAACGGCGCTCAAATCTGGACGCGCCAGGGCGAGCGGTACGAGCTGTCCCACAGAGATCGGCCGTCTCCCAGTGCGCCCAAAATCGCCACGGCGGCCCTCTCGCACGACGGTAAGACCTTTTGTCTTGTCCGCAGGGACTATGTGGCGGAAATCCGAGACACGGCCACCGGCCGATGTATGCACTCCCTCAAGCATTGCGGCAGTGACTCTGTCAGATTCGTCCTGTTTTCAAACAACGGCATGCTCGCTATTGGAAGCGGCGATGAAACCGAAGGTAGCATTCAAGTCTGGGATGCCACCCACAGACGCCGGATCTGGAAGCTGGGGCCGCTTGGCAGACAGCTCACCTGTGTCTTCTCGCCCGATGCACGGCTGCTGGCATCAGCAAGGTACAATACTGTTCACATTTGGGATATGACGACGGGGACGTGCATCCGGTCCCTGGAGAATGACGGCATCCTATCATCCTTGGCATTTTCGTACGACTCCAAATGGCTTGCATTAATGGGCACATTTTCCCAGATGGTTCGCCTATGGGATACGGCGTTGCTTCACGCCCCGGGCACGGCGGACGCTCGTCGCCCGCCGGCATCGATATGGACGGATTTCGTCTCCTCGCTCGGCCGGATTTGGCGCCCAGACCGCAGCACCAGACCAGAGCAGAAAACAGAAATCCGCTCGGTGTGCCTTTCGCGCGATGGAAATGCTGTTTGCGTGGCGCGGCGGGGCGGCTCTTTCAATCTCTATCAGACGGATACGAGGTTCTGCTTCAAGCAGTATAACAGTCCATCCAATTTCGACAGTATTCTTTATTCCAGCAACCGTACCATCCTGGCCAAGACCAGGAACATATTTACCACTGAGATCCGGGATATATCGACCGGCCATTGCTTGTGGGAACGCACTTTTCAATCGATCACTTTACCACTCAAATTCTCTCACAATGCGCGAATATTGGCACTAAAGTCGACGTTGCCCACCAAGCTGCATATTTGGAACCTTCAAAATGACGCGTCTATGTGCTATGTAAGTGACGACCTGGGGAGCATGACCGGTTTCAGCTTCTCCTATGACGACGAGTACATGGCTGTTTTCCATGGCGACCTCGTCAGTATCGTCCAGACGAGCACGGGCAGACTGCACAAAATTATTCCTCCCTCTTCCGCCGCCGAGCGAGCTATTTTGCAAGACTCCCGCTGGCGCGTGTCGCCTCAGACAGGCGTGGAGGTCGTCTGGGATGCCTCCTCCATGCCGGACGAAGCAGCTTCTGCGCCCGCCTTTTCGCCTCCGCATGACATCTATGACTTTAGCGAGAATAAGGATTGGATTACTCGAAATGCTAAACGCTGGCTGTGGCTGCCATCGGCCTTTCGTCCGACGTGTGACGCTACAAGTGGCATAGCAAGTGTTTCCAGAAATGGTTCTGTGGCTGTGCCGACGCTGATCTTTGTCTTTGGCTGCAGGGAAGAGCTCTTGTTCTTCTCGTTGGAACCGGTCGCGTCGTCTGGTGCGGCGGTCTCGGCTACCGCGTCTCGTTAACGCCAAGGCAGGACATGGCTTCTACTCTTATACTGGATCGGTGTCTCGTTACAAACACAGTTCTTGCTGAACCTTGCCTACTATCTTGAACTTTGCATTCTGCCACGACGAACGGAAATTGGTATAGACTCACCCACTACGATAAATTTCAGAGAGCCTTGACCATTGACCGATTGTTTGGTCACCGCCGCTCGTCATCACGCCCTTTAGCAAGTGGCAGAGAACGGGCTATAAATTCGCAAAATGTTCTAGACAAGCCACATATTCCATTGCAGCAACCATCCCATTCGCCTGGCGACTCTCGAAGATGCCGACAGCCTGGCCGCGCTGACCTCTGAACAAGACCAATACGAATTGCATTAGTGCAAAGAGCATTAACCTTGAACCAACATGCACTGTATGCACACCAAAAGTACATCCCAGCCGTACTCTGCACACGGACACGAGACCCGTACAAAAATGGGGAAACCTTGTACGATCGGCGGGACTACGGCGTCCCGGCAACTCTCTTTTCGCCTTGTGCCCCACCAGCTGAAGGGTGTGTGAGACGACGAGGCGGAGACTCCGCGGCCGTGTCCGGGGCTGTTTCATCCTTCGTCTTGCTCGTATTCCGCGTCATGACTTGCCGTTTCTCGGCTTGCCGATCAGCAGACGAGGGCGAAAAGCCCCAGGGAGGAGAGAATACGAGCCTCCGCAGCGCACAATGTTTGCCACCTTTCAGTTATAAAAGCAGGCGGTCCTCACTCACAACGCTACAACTCTTGTGCCAACACTTGATTTGGCTATACACACTGACATCACCAACACACACCTCGCACTGCCACTTGTCCCTAGGCCGATGCATTCTCGCTCGCTTCTCTCCGTGCTGGCCTCGCTGGCTCTGCCGGCGGCCGTGCTGGGGACGCCGACGCCGGCGCCGCGCAGCTACCCCAGCTGCGACGCCATGGTGGCCGAAAACTTTTACTGGACCGTCACGAGCTTCCAGTACAACGCCTCGTACCTCTTCACCACGCCGGCGCACCAGAACTCGTGGGGCTATGTGCGCTTCAACCTGTCCAACTCGGCCGTGCCGGGCCAGCAGGAGGCGCAGTGCTCGGCCCAGTCGGACCAGCTGCACGACTTTTTCTACGGCAACGTCAACTACACGTGCAGCGGCCCCGCGTCCGGCCGCAGCACCTTTAACTTTAGCGCCCCGGCCCAGTTCCTGGCCGTGGAGCAGGCCTTTGAGTGTGCCTCTGGGTAGGTTTTTTTTTTTTTTTTTTTTTTTTCCTTTTTTTTCCCTTTTTTTTCCCTTCTTGGGCTGTCCTCTTCGGTAATTCATGCTTACCTTCAGCAACTCCTACGATCTGTCGGGCGGCCACAACCTGACCCTGGACTGCACCGAGTCCGACTACCAGAACCCGGACTGGCAGCTGGGCCAGATTTACTCCTCCCACACAAAGGACTGCACCGCCCCCGAGTTCCGCATCTACCAGTGAGGATGGAGCCGCATTTCATTGGTACAATGTATGCATTGCTAGTCAGATAAACACGTCTTAAAACACATCTCGTGACGGAACCATGTGTTTACTCCGCGCTCAATCACGTGACTCGCCTCGCCATTCTTGACGTCATCTGGCCGGCAACCCGGTACGTAAAAGGGCGCCGTCCAGGAAACGCAGAGTCCCCGAGCTGATCGGCAGCGCGTGGCGGTGCCCTCCGATGCACTCACTCCTGCACGAAATGTATAGTTTGTGGTGTATTCCGAGCCTGTGGACCTGCCGTTGGAAAGGACTATCCGTGCCGAGTCTCTGCTCGCCATCCACACCGCCACAAAACACATTATGCAGTGAGATGCCGTTTATAGCACTGCGTACAGCGCCAAGGCAGCCAGGGCAGCATGGGATGCCCCGAGCTGCGCGGCGGCGGCGTTGGCCAGAGCCGGCGGGGAGGCGGTGCCGGAGGAGGAGGCGGCGGCGGAGGCGGAGGAGGCGGAGACGGCAGCGGCGGAGCAGTTGCGGGCCTTGTAGAGGGTGGCGGAGTCGAGGACGGAGGCGTTGTTGCTGGCGACAAAGTCGTGGGTGAGGTGGGAGCAGTTGTGAAAGGTGAGGCGGCTCCAGCCGTAGGTGGCGTTGTTGGTGTCGAGGCCGAAGCGGCTGTAGGGCTTGCGGGGCGACTGCAGGGCGTCGAGGCCGTCGTAGTGGCCGGCGGCGCCGTTGGTGATGTACCAGGGGGCGGCCGGGTTGTCGAGCTCGCGGGGGTCGGGGCGGCCGCCGGCGGCCAGCGGGGCCTGGCGCTCGTAGACGTGGGCGTGGCCGGAGAGGACGAGGTCGACGCCGTAGCGGGTGAGCAGCGGCTCAAAGACGTCGCGGCAGTCCCAGCAGATGGTGCCGCTGGCGTTGGCGTGGCTGAGGTACCAGGGGCGGTGGCCGGCGACGACGACCCAGGGCGTGACGGCGCGGTCGACGGCGGCGAGGTCGGCGGCCAGCCAGGCGGCCTGGGCGTCGCGCGTGGCGTTGACGGGCGCGGCGCCCAGGCCCTCGGCGCCGCCGGCCTCGTCGGGCGCGGTGAAGCCGTGGCCCAGGTCGGTCTCGGTGTCGAGCTGGACAAAGTGCACCATGCCGTGGTCGAAGCTGTACCAGAAGTTGCCGGTGCCGCCGGAGCGCGCGCTGGGCATGCGGAAGTGGTGCTTGAAGCCGGTAAAGTTGGTCTGCCCGGGCATGCAGAGGCTGGACGTGTAGGTGAGGTTGTGCGCCGCGTCCGTGGTGCCGCCGTTGTCGCAGTTGGCCTCGTGGTTGCCCGGGCCGACCATGTAGGGCTTGAGCGCCGTCACGGCCGCCATCTCGTCGTAAAAGTCGTTGAGAATGGCCTCGTACGCCTGCACGCGCTCGCCGGCCGCCGCCACGCTCACGTTGAGGAAGCCGTGGATGGCCTCCTTGAGCCAGTAGTCGGCGTACGCCAGGTCGCCCGGGTGCCAGACAAGGTCGAAGCCGCCCAGGTGCGCCGCCAGCGACGCGATCGTGTTGGTCTCGTTGGGCCGCAGCACGTTGCTCGCCGCCACGCCCGTGCCCGCCGTGGTCGTCAGCCCGCGCGCGCCCATCGTGCCCAGGTCCACGACCACGGCCACCGAAAAGGGCGTGGTGTCGCCGGGGGACCGCGCCGTCGTGAAGTTGTAGACGCCCGCCTCTGCGTCCTGCGAGTCTGCGTCTGCGCCGAGGCCTGCCGGCCGGTAGTAGTACGTCGTGGCGGGCTGCAGGCCGCTGACCAGCACGTGGTTGTTGTAGGTCAGCGACGTCGCGTAGGTGACCGACACGTTGGACGAGGCCGTCTCGTTGAGCCGGTCGGCCGAGCGGCCCCAGTGCACCGTCGGCCGCGCAACGTGCTGCCGCGTGTTCCAGCTGACCATCATGGCGCTGTCGCCAAAGAGCGCCAGCCGGAGCTGCGCGTTGAGGCCCGTCGTGGCCACGGCCGCCTGGCTCGCGCCGGCGAGGGCCAGCACAATGCTCGTATACAGCGTCCTGGTCCGCATTTTGGCATGTCTTTCCAGGGACTACGAGACAGCGGCCGCTGCCTTTATACGTAGGGTAGATTCCCTTTTTTTTTTTTTTTCCTTCTTTTATTTTTGATGTATGATCTGCCACGAGGTGAATCTCGGCCATCTGAGTGGTCAGTGTGATAAGCGCCCCTGAAAGATTCAAAGTTGACCAGGGGGCAGAGTGGGGCCACCCACGTGGCAAAGTTTTCCAATCAGAGTCTTTGCGCGTGGGTTCCGTTCCAATACGGTTGAGTGCGGTGCCGGCGGCGGCGGCGGCGGCGGCGGCGGCGGCTGGTAGTAGGCCCCATGTCAGCCATTTGTCTGTGCCCTGCGAGCTGGTTCCACGGTGCCCGGGCGCTGACGCTGCTCAGGTCGTGTGTACGAGCAGGCCTGTGCCGATAAACTCCAGGCGGCCGGGCAGCCACGGCCGTGTTCAGCGCCTGGCCGGGGGGATCCGGAGCTATCGGGCCGTCTCGGCTCCGGGATTCTTCAACTCTCGGATCCGGGATTCTTCAACTCTCGGCTCCGGGATTCTTCAACTCTCGGCTCCGGATTCATTAACTCTATGTTTGCTCGCTCCCGCTTGATTCTGCATCCCGTTGATTCTGCATCCCGTTGATTCTTCATCCCGCTTGTTCTCGATTTCTGCATCCCGCTTTCCTGCTCGGCGCTTGGGACTACGTTGGTCGTTGAGGTTGACAACTCCAACTTGACAGAAGCCGGATATACGTCGGGCCGATCGGCCAATCAGCATCCACTCGATATCGGGCAGCCTCCAGTCGATATCGGGCAGCATCTCATTGTGTCACAGTCCCTCCTCTGCCACCTCATCCTTACACACCTCCCTCATCCCTCACACATCTGTCCTCTTTTTTCAGCACCTCCCTCACACACCTCCCTCACACACCTCCCTCACACATGTCCACCGCGCCCGAGGTTCCTCCGCCGCGGCCGGCCATGTCGGCGTCGCCGCCGCGCATCCTGATTATCGGCGCGGGCTCGCGCGGCCGCACGTACGCCGAGGCGACGCGCACGGCGAGCAACGGCGTGGTGGTGGCGGTGGCGGAGCCGCAGGCGTCGCGGCGGCAGCAGCTGGGCCGGCGGCATATCTGGGGCGAGGGCGAGCCGGGCGAGGGCCAGTCGTTTGCGGACTGGCGGGAGTTTGTGGTGTACGAGCGGGCAAGGCGGGCGAAGGCGGCGGCGGCGGCAGTGGCGGCGGCGGCGGCGGCGGTGGAGGCGGCGGCGGCGGCGGTGGTGGCGGCGTCCGAGCCGGGGCCGGGGCCGGGGTCCGGATCCGAGTCCGGCTCCGGCTGCAGCTGCGGCTCCGGCTCCGGCTCCGGTCCCCAGTCCGGAACTGTTCCCCCCGGCGTGGACGCCGTCTTTGTCTGCGTGCTCGACGGGATGCACCGCGACGTGGTGGTGGCGCTGGCGGAGCTGGGCGGGCTGCACATTATGTGCGAGAAGCCGCTGGCGACGACGCTGGCCGACTGCGTGGCCATTTACCGGACGCTGCGGCACAGCACGGCGCGCGACAACACCGTGTTCTCGGTCGGGCACGTGCTGCGCTACAGCCCACACAACATTCTGCTGCGGCGGCTGGTGCGCGAGCAGCGCGTCATCGGCGACGTGCTCAGCGTCGTGCACACGGAGCCCGTCGGCTGGTGGCACTTTGCCCACAGCTACGTGCGCGGCAACTGGCGCCGCGAGAGCACCTCGGGGCCGAGCCTGCTGACCAAGAGCTGCCACGACCTGGACGTGCTGCTGTGGCTGCTGTCGGCGCCGGTGTCGGACGCGGAGGGGGGGGGCCCGGACGCGGAGGCGTCTCCCGACGGACCGCCCCACCTCCCCGCGACGGTCTCCTCGTCCGGCAGCCTGCAGCTGTTCCGCCGCAGCCGCAAGCCGCCGGCCGCCGGCGCCGCCACCAACTGCCTGTCCTGCGCGGCCGAGCCCGACTGCCAGTACTCGGCGCGCCGCATCTACGTCGGCGACCAGCTGGCCGGCCTGGCCACGGGCAACCTGGGCTGGCCCGTCAGCGTCGTGGTGCCGGACATGGAGGACTATGCGGAGCCTGCCGGGGGCGGCGGCGGTGGCGGTGGCGGCGGGCCGCCACCGGCGGCGCAGGCGGTGCTGCTGCAGCGGCTGGCGGAAGACTACGGGCCGGAGACGCCGGACGCGGCGGTGGCGGCGCGCAACTGGTTTGGGCGCTGTGTCTACGAGGCGGACAATGACGTGTGCGACGAGCAGGTGGTGGTGTTGACGTGGGAGGAGGGGAAGCCGGCGGGGGCAGCCGGCGCCGGGGCTGCCGGCGCCGGGGCCGCCGCCGCGGCTCGGGGCCCGCCGGCCATGACGGCCACGTTCCACATGGTGGCGCACACGCGCAAGATCTGCGAGCGCTACACGCACCTCTACGGCGAGCACGGCGAGATCTACGCGGACCAGGCGTCCATCACGGTCGAGGACTTTCGCGACGGCTCCGTGCGCGTGCACCGGCCGCACGTCGAGAGCCTCGGCCACGGCGGCGGCGACGCCGGCCTGACGTGCCAGTTTGTGCTTGCCGTCGACCGCGTCAAGAACCACGGCTGGCCCGCCGCCCGCGCCCAGCGCCACACGCTCGGCTGCACGCTCGACGACATCTTGCGCAGCTACGCGCTCGTCTTTTGCGCCGAGGCCGCCCGCCGCGGCCGCACCGTCGAGGACTGGGCCGACTGGTGGGCGCGCGAGGTGGGCGTGTGAGGGGGGCAACCAGGCAGTCGGAGCCTCCCGAGATACAAAGATGCATCTTCGCGTCCTCTTGACTACAACGCACTCCAGCAGTCGCATCCTCTTGACTACAGCGCACTCCAGCAATCGCATCCTCTTGACTACGACGCACCCCTATCGCATCTGTCTCGCCCGCACATGCACACCTCGACATGGACACGGACAACGGCGTGGAAAAGGCGGAGCCGTCGACGCCGGAGTGGGTCCCGGGCGCCGGGTCCGGGCCCGGTGCCCGTGGCCGGCGGCGCGCTGTCCGAGACGGTGGGCCGCTACCCGGTGCTGGCCGTCGGCACGCCGCTGGGCTGAGTGAAAGGGAGATGAGCGCTAAATGAGTGAAGAGAAGAGGAGGGAAGAGATAAGGACACAGGAGAAAGAGTGAGAAGATAGAGAGAGATTTAGTGAAGATGGACTCAACGCTTGACCGTAACTTGATACGGTGATCCAACAACTACAACAACTAGATATTAGCTTCCTCCGTAATGACTAATGACGGCAGCTCTTGCTCTACTTCTTCCTTTAAGCGGCCACGACCAACGCCGGCGTGTCTGTAGCCTCTTCCGTAATGACTAATGACCCCGCTGAGTCAGCTATGACGTCGCGCCAAGCCATTGGCCCTAGCAACAGCTCTTCAGCGCCCTGTTCAGCTCCCTGCGCCGGCCCCGCTTTCAGTCCGCCTTCCAGCAACGGGTGTCCATTTCCGCTGTTTTGGCTTTTGCCTGCTCTCTCTCTCCCTACGCATCGCCCCGTCCCCTTTGCCTCCTCCGGACGCTGCTGCTCCCGACTGCTCTGCACCCGTCTCCCTAAACGCACCTTTGCCTCCACCGCTTCACCATGGACGGATCGTCATCACAGGCCTCGGCCAACCAGGCCTCCAGCCAGGCCGCCAGCAGCTCCTGGTCCTCGTTTGTCAAGGTGAGCCGGCGTAACTTGACACGGGGCCCCTTTTAGAGCGCTTGCTGGATTGTGATTGCCCATTGGGTGCCTGCTTGCTGACCCCCAGTCCATCGCCTCCTTCAACGGCGACCTCTCCAGCCTGACGGCGCCGCCCTTTATCCTGTCGGCCAAGAGCCTGACCGAGTTCAGCTCGTACTGGGCCGAGCACCCGGCGCTGCTGGCGGCCCCGGCGGCCGAGCCGGACCCGGAGAAGCGCGCGGTGCTGGTGCTGCGGTGGTTCCTGTCGACGCTGAAGCAGCAGTACGCCAGCCGCAGCGAAAAGTACGGCAACGAGAAGAAGCCGCTCAACCCCTTTCTCGGCGAGCTCTTTCTCGGCCACTGGGAGGACGACTCCGGCTCCGGCTCCGGCTCCGTCACCGAGCTCATCAGCGAGCAGGTCAGCCACCACCCGCCCGCCACCGCCTACAGCATCACCCACCGCGCCTCGGGCGTCCACCTGGAGGGCTACAACGCCCAAAAGGCCACCTTTAGCCACACCATCAACATCAAGCAGCTCGGCCACGCCGTCCTGACCGTGCCCGTGCCGGGTGCCGGCAGCCCCGACACCTACCTCATCACCCTGCCCTCGCTGCACATTGAGGGCCTGCTCTTTGGCGCCCCCTTTATCGAGCTCGACGGCGCCTCCTACATTGTCTCCTCCACCGGCTACACCGCCCGCATCGACTACAGCGGCAAGGGCTGGCTCAGCGGCAAGAAGAACAGCGTCGCCGCCACCCTCTACCCCACCGGCGCCGAGCGCGACGTCCGCTACTCCGCCACCGGCCAGTGGACAAAGGCCTTTACCATGTTCCGCGGCAAGCCCTCCTCCGGCACCGCCGTCCCCGACCTCGCCTACGACGCCGCCGCCCTGCCCCTGGCGCCGCTCACCGTCGCCCCTCTGCCCGACCAGCACCCGCTCGAGAGCCGCCGTGCCTGGGCCCACGTCGCCGCCGCCATTGCCCGCGGCGACCTCGACGCCGTCGCCGCCGAAAAAACAAAGATTGAGACCGCCCAGCGCGACGCCCGCGCCCGCGAAAAGGCCGCCGACCGCCCCTGGGTCCGCCGCTACTTTACCGACGTCGCCTCCGCCGCCACCCCCGATCCCGTGCTCGCCGCCCTCGGCCCCGCCGCCGGCCTGCCCGCCGACGGCGACAGCGACAAGACCGGCGGCCTGTGGCGCTTCGACCGCGCCAAGGCCGACGCCGCCCGCAACGCCGCGCCCCTGACCCCGGACGAGGCCGCCGCGCTGGCCAAGGAGCTCCTGGGACAGTAGGCAGTAGAGCGAGTGCTATTTTCTTGGTGGCGGCGGCGGGGGGGGGGGTGGAAAATCGATTGAACAGACGTATACGATATTCATTGGAACCAGTCTCGTCTCGTCGAGCCGCGTCTCGTGTATCTCCATGTTTTGGCGCGCCCACTCTAAAAACAAGTACAACAGTGATTTTTGTGTCTGTAACTGCCCTCTAGAGGAATGCCCAAAGATGCAATGCCACGCCGTTAATGCTAAAGTCTACCGTAAGCAGCAGTGGGAAGGGGGAAAGTTGACATGTCAAGGAGAAAGGTAACGCATGTAGCAGACATGTCAGAGAAAGTAACGCATGTGAATAGCAGAAAGAAGTCCACCGCACCTTACAGAAACCACCGCACCTTAGCGGTCCGCGTCCCGCTCCAGCTCGTAAAACAGCAGATAGACCTCCCGCTGCATCCCCAGCACCTCGCGCGTGCTGGCCTCGCGCACGCGCTCGTCGCTGATCCGCCACCACCGGTCGTGGGTCCTGCGCTTTTTCCGGTGCGCCGCCGCCGCCGCCGCCGGCCCTGGCGCCGTTGGCGTCGGCGCACTGCTGCCGATGCTGTCGCTGTCGACCAGCGGGCTTTTCTTGGCCGCGGCAACGCCGCTTGCGCTGCCGCTGCCGCTGCCCGTCCGGCTCCGGCTGCCGCTGCGCGAGGACGACGCGATCTTGGACCACGTCGACCGCGAGATCGACCGGATGCTCGCCGTCTCGGCCGTGGGCGTCGTTGCTGCCGTGGGCGTCGCCGGCTCGGGGGCCGTGGCTGTAGACTGCGACTGCGACCGTGACCGTGGCTGCTGCAGCCGCAGGCTGGGGACCGGCGAGCCCCGTCCGAGTCCCGAGTCTGTCTTGGATGCGGCGGCCGAGGGCAGCAACGGCGTCGGGCTGTTGCTGCTGCTGCCGCCGTTACCCTGGCCCGAAGCCTCGGACGCGCCAATCTTGGGCGTCGCCAGGGGCGTCGCCGCCGGCGACGGCTGGTACACGTCGGCGACGCGAAAGGTGTTGGGGTTGGAATACGGCGCCGCCATGGTCTGGCGCCGAAAGGACTCGTAGTGGCCGCTGTAGTGGCTGCCCTTGTGCGTCACCAGGCCCAGCAGCTTGTAGCGGCGCTGCTGCAGCAGGCCGCCGAGCGGCAGGCTCTCCGGAAACGCCACCTTGGCCGAGTTCTTGAGCGACGTGCCGTGCGACGCCGAGTCGGCGTCGTAGATGGACCGCGACAGGTGGATCGCCAGGATCTTGGGGAACCGCACCAGCCGAAAGTGCCGCGCGATGCGCCGCTCGGGCGCCTGCCGCGCGTCCGGCAGCTCCACCCCGGCCGGCGGCTTCTCCGGGTCCGTGTCGATCGCCGCCTGCAGCGCTGCCACCGCCCGCCGTGTCTTTTGCCGAAACGCCTCCGCCTCCTCCGACGAAGACGATGCCGACGACGACGACCTGGCCAGCTCCGCCTCCAGCTGCTCCTTGGCCTGCACCAGCCGGCACTTTTCGCACTTGAACCCGTCAATGTACTCCGTCTTGAGCATCGTGTCAAAGCACGCGCTCAGCGTCGTCGACGACGCCTGCGGCACGTTGAGCGTCAGCGTGCAAAACGTCTGTCCCGACGCCCGCGGCCGGAACTTGCATGTCAGGCACTCGATCTGCGACTCGATCTGGCCCTCCATCGGGAATCCGTCCTCGGCCCCGTCCGACACAGCTGTTGCCACTGGCCCTCCCGACCGCGCTGCACTGTTGCCGTTGCCGTTCCCGATGCCGTTGCCGATGCCGTTGCCGATGCCGTTGCCGCTGCCGTTGGCGACGCTGTTGCCGTCGCCGTCGCCGTCGCCGTCGGGCTGCTGCTTCTCATCCACCACTCCACAGCTGGAGCCCCCCACGTCCAGCGCGGCCTGCTGCCGTGCATACTGCCGCGCCCGCCGGCCCGCGTGGTACTCGTCGCACAGGCGCTCCGCCACGACCTGCAGAAACTCTTGCGCGTCTTGCTGCTGGCGGCTGATGCGCTGGCGGAAGGCGACCTCGAGCACGCGCACAAACGGAATCGCCGAAATGGTCTTCTTGTAGATGGGCCGCTCGTTGAGCTGGTCGAGCATCTCCTTGAGGCCCTTGGTCACGAGCCCGGCCTGCAGGCCCTCAATCTTCCACTGTGGCAACGGGCGGCCCGCCGGCGGCGGCGGCGGCGGCGGCTTGCTACCACCGCCGGCGGCCCCCGGCCCGGGCCCGGAAGCACCGCCAGGGTCGAGCACAGCGTCCGACGGCACGGCGACCGTGTAGATGCCGGTATGGTCAATGTCGCGGCGGTGGGTCTCGCGGATCAGGTAGATGCGCAGGTCGCCGAGCCCGGCCAGGGCCTGCAGCACCGAGTTGATGAAGCAGTCGTTGGCGGCATTGACGAGGCCGACCACGCCGTTCTTGCGGCCCGTGAGCGACGCGAGCGCGCCGCCCGAGCCGCCCGCCGGCTGGCTGTCGAGAAAGTAAGTCGGCGCAAAGACATAGACCAGCGCAATCGTGGCCAGCGAGGCCCCGGCCGCGTACGTCGCAACGGTGAGGGCCTTTTCCGGCATCTCTCGGAGCGGCAGCGTCGTGGGCCGGCGGCGCCGCCTGCAATTCAGATGGCGGGATGCGCGGTGGAGGGGTCGAGACGTGGCCAGTAGGCGTTGACCAGGAATTTCGTAACAGACCGACGGCAAAGAAGCGGCCTTTGCAATGATATTACCGGAGGGTAAGGGGGGGAGGGGGGCGGGCAGAGATTGGGGGTTGCGGAGTCGCGGGAGTTTCGGCGCCCGGAGGCAGAATCTGCTGTTGCATCGGACGCTCACCAGGCACAGGCAATCAGGACCGAGCCTTTTGTGTGTGTGTGTGTGTGTGTATTGTAGGCAGGGTGCGGCGGCGGCGGCGGCAGCGGCGGCGGCAGCGGCGGCGGCAGCGATGCTACCATGCAAAGCAAAAAAACCGTAAAACCTAGAACCACTCTAAAAAAGCAGCCGATACTGCGGGGGACCCCTTTTTTTCTTATTCCCCGTTCCCGAGCTGTGGCAATCGGACCAATAAATAGTCCAGGCTAGCTCCTGGACGGTCCGCTTTGTTGCGAATCGAGTGCCGAGGTGCAGGGACGTAGGTAGGTCAGGCGGAGGAGCAAGTTGACAGAAGAAGAAAGGGTTCGGATTTCTTAAAAACACGTCGGTGGTTCACGGATGTGTTTCAGACAGTCGCTACGTGGCCGTGCGGCAGATCAGCAAGTCGCTCCTTCCGCGGCCGGCTGTATCGTACTTTACATCAAACAGGCAGTCGCTTGCTTCCTTCCGCATGGCACCCGAGTAGTGCGCGCCAGCCATTCCCCACATATCGCGGCATCTGACTTTGCAAACGAAATGACGGGATGCCCAGCGACGGTTTTCTCCCTCAACATTCACAGCGCCAGAGACAAGCCCGTCTGAGTTCTTCTCTCTCAACATTCACAGCGCCAGAGACAAACCAAGACGCCCGAGCTGGGGTGGGGGAGGGATGGAAAACCATGGTATTATGACAAGACCCGAGTTGGTCAATGGGCATCTCCATCGCTTCCGCGCGGAGAGCCGGCCAAGAATTCTACATGATTTTTGATACTGCAAGACAGATACATTGTCATCCCACAACGAGCGACCGACTGACCGACCGACCAGGCATAGCTCAGCCCTTGGCCGCACCCGCCTTGATCAGCAGAATGTCGCCGTCCTCGACGACATAGTCCTTGCCCTTGGTCATTATCTTGCCCTTGGCCTTGACCTCCGACTCGTCGCCCAGCTCCTTGAGTACGTTGTAGTTGTAGACAATGGCCTGGATAAACGTCTTTTCAAAGTCCGTGTGGATGACGCCGGCCGCCTGTGGCGCCTTGATGCCGAGGCGGATGGTCCACTGGCGCACCTCGTCGGGGCCCACGGTGAAGAAGCTGCCCAGGTTGAGCACCTTGCGCATTTGCAGGATGATCTTGTTCAGCGACGACTCCACGCCGAGCTTCTTGCACTCCTCCTGCGCCTCCGCCTCGGTCTCGAACTGCGTCAGCCGCTCCTCAAACGACACCGAGATGGGAATCACCGGGTCGCCGGCCGCGTTGGCCTTGATCCATTCGGCAATCTTGACCAGGTGCTTGTTCTTCTTGCGGATAAAGTCCTTTTCAGACAGGTTGACAAGGTAAACGACCGGCTTGGCACTCAGGAGGAAGAGCGGGTTGATGACCTCGATCTGTTCATCGCATGCTGTTAGTGGGCGCTCGGCGGACGATGACAAGACGACGAGCAGCAAAAAGAACAAGGCAAAAAGCAGTAATCAGATAATAGTTTTGATCTCATGACGGTCTCGGCATGCCGAGAGCCATTCGAAGAGCTGGGTTTAAGGTTCAGGCGCTATGGCCCTTTATCATCATAAAATGCAGAGGGCAAATGTAGGATGGTTGGGGGGGAGGAAGAGAGAGAGAGATGGGAGGGGAAGAGAGATGAAAAGTGCCTTACCTCCTTGGGCGTCCAGGTGCCCTTCCGGACATCCTTTCCGTCCTTGAGCCAAGCCAGGATCTTCTCGATAATGGCCTCTTCTTCGCGTGCCTTTTTCTGCTCCAGGCTCTGGCCGCCCTGGCGCGTCTTCTTCTTCTGGTTCTCCAGCGCCTTCTCGACAAAGTCAATGTCCTTGAGCCGCAGCTCCTCGGCAATAATGTCCAGGTCGCGCGTCGGGTTGACGTCGCCCTCCACGTGGATGATCTCGGCGTCGTCAAAGCACCGCACAACCTGGAAGATGGCGTCCACAGCGCGGATGTGCGACAGGAAGGCGTTGCCCAGGCCGGCGCCCGTCGACGCGCCGCGCGTCAGGCCAGCAATGTCATAGACAGTCAGGTTGGCGGGCACGCGCGACTTGGGGTTGTACTTTGCGCAGAGCCAATCGAAGCGTTCGTCCGGGACAACGACGCGTGCCTCTTCGGGATCGATGGTGGCATAGGGAAAGTTCTGCGAGTGCGTGAGCCTCGTGCTTGGAAAATTTTGTTTCTTCCAACTCGCTTCTTCTTCATGCTTCCGGACCTGCAAATTTCAAAGGGTTCAGCTTACAGCTGGGTTGCCCAGATTGCTTTTGGTGATGGCCTGGAAGAGGGTGGATTTGCCGACGTTGGCGAGGCCAACCTACGCTGTTTGTCAGCTTTTTGACCACACAAAAAACAACACAGGCCACAAGAACGCACAATTCCACTCTTCAGGTTGTTGCCGGGCCTGCCCAGCAGAATCTTCTCCTCCACGGCAGCCTTCTTGGGAGGCATCTTGCGCGGTTTCCGTTGCCGGCTGCTGCAGCGAATCTGTAGTGCCCCAGTGGGAGGAAAGGGGCAGGATGAAGAGAATACGAGAGACGGCAAGGAAGTGACGCGCTGCGCGATCAAGCAGAGAGAAAAAGAACAAGAGGGCGACCAGGAAGCGGCAACGCTCCGGTAGATAAAAGGAGACGACGTTGTGATGTGTACGAGCGGCTGGTCAAGCCGCAAGGCCCAGCTCGCGCTTCCGCAGTTGAGGTAGGTAGGAGAGGGAAAAAAAAAAAAAAGGAAGAGAAGGGGGGCCGATTGGGAAATGAGCAACGGAGAGATGTCGTCCTTTTGAGGGCGCAAATTGCGAGAGAAAAAAATTGCCCTTCCCAGCCCACCTGCCCATCCAAGGCGGGGGGGCCCCCAGTGGTAAGGTGGGGCGTGCATATCGGTAAATGATTGTTCCCTCCGGGCCTAATCCTTCCCGAGTGAGTAGCCCGTCTCCGCCAATGATGAGTGCGTCATGTAGCCCTGCAAACAGCGTTTCTCTTATCCGGCCGTTTTCCTCTCTACCACGGGGCGCTGTCTCCTCCTTTTGCCACTCCTCCCTCGCAAGCTTGACAGCACGTTTTACATTGCAGCTGCATCTTTGGTTGTCGGCTTTTTTGGGGGGTGTGTGCAATTTTCGGCTTTGTCGACCGCCTGTCAGTCATTTTCTCTTGCACTTTTGTTCTGTTTCTCCGCCTTTTTCTACTCCGTATTTCGGCCTTCATTCTTACAACGCACACACACACACACACACACTTCCACGTGCCTCTCGCGTGCCTGCGGTGATACATCCCCCCTTTCCCCCCTTCTCCTCTCGCAGCCCATGATGGCCCCAAGAACACACAAGAAGCCGTCTCGGCCGTCCCACCGATCGACACTATCTCTGCAAAAGACTGAAATCATCATCAACGTTTACGATCTACTAGCCGTACGCCAATCTCAACGTCTCTTTTGAGCCTCCCTTTTTCAGACACTCTTGCTAATCTTTGTGCCAGCCTGGCCGCATTTCCTCTCTGTTATGGTACACAGGCACCTCGCTGCTACACTCGGGCATCGTCATCAACGGCAAAGAGTATGCCTATGGCGGCCACGACCGCCGCGGCGTGACGGGTGTCTACTGGACGAAACCGCGTTCCGAGCCGCCCGGCGGCACCTTTCGCTGTGAGATCCTGCACGGCTTCACCCTGGCCACGCCGGCCGAGATCGACAGCATCATCCGCAGCGCCTCTCAGGAGTTCCTCGGTCCTTCGTACAACCTGCTCACGCAGAATTGCAACCACTTCACGGCCTTTCTGTGCAGCAAGCTGACCGGGCGTCCGGGGCCCAGCTGGCTCAACCGCGCCGCCAGCATCGGCCTGGCGCTGCCGTGCGTGGTGCCGCGCGAGTGGCTTGAGCCGCCAGAGTTTAGCAGTGTCGATGGCGAGCTGCTCAACGACGAGGGCGACAGCCGCAGCCGCCGCAGCGGCTCCTACGAGGACGAGGACAACAGCCTGGCTGCCATGCGTCACGATGAGCGTTCACGCATGCTCGGGGACGGGGGGGAACGCCGGTCCTCGACGCCGCTGTCGACCACCTCGCAGCATCAGGTGCACCTCGTCGGCAGGGAGGCCGACAGCGCCAGCACGAGTACAGCGTCCTCGACCACGGCGGCCACGGCCGCGGCCGCCGCTTCGGCCAACTACGAGGCCGGCGGCGAGCTGATCAACTGGGACAGCGACGACGGCCAGCCGAAGCCGCAGCAGCCGCAGCAGCCGCAGCGGCAACAAAACCAAAAAGAACAGCAGCCGAGACGCAGCATCTCCGGCTTGGGTGCCAAAGGAAAGGGCCGGAGCCGCGGCAAGGCCGGAGGACAGTGGCGCGATGCGGCCGGCCATGTGCTGCCGCCGTCTGAGCGCGTGTTGCCAACCACGTAGGAGCTGTTACGGTCTTGGTATCCGCGTTTGCGGTGTGTTTTTTCTTCTTTTTTTCCTGGGTTGTTGCTTTGAATTTTTGTTCTCTGGTTTCCTGCATTGTTCTGGTCTTTTTGCTGTTATTTTTCCTGGTTGATTTGCCGGCTTGGCCGGCTTTGCTTCTGGGATCGAACGAATTAGGCGTTTGGGCGCCCCAATACCACACGGCACTTGCTCTGTATTGAAACGCAAGAAAAAGTTTGCTTTGGCTATGATGAGGCGGCGCGTTCTGATCGTAGGATGGACACTTGTTATTTTCAGAGAGTCTTGTTCTTGAATCGCTGGGCGGTGCTGCAGATGACTGGCGCTCACAACTAAAAACGGGACCACTGCTAGAGTGGACACCGCCGAGCTGCGAGCGGGTGGGGGGGACCTGTGATTGGCCGGGGCCGCCCCTTGCAACTCATCTGATTTGCATTCCTGCCAGTGGAAGGAGCAACCAATCCGTCCTGACTGCTGCTGCCTCTTTATCGCGATTCGAGCAAGTCTAGCTGCGCTTCGTAGCTGCCGAACCAGTGGCGCCTGCTGAAAAAAAAGCGCGACCTGCATCCGACTGAGACGCCTTCACCTCTGCATCTTTCATTTCTGCCACTGCAAAGCCAACAGCGTCCTTTTATTCAGCATCCCTACTCTGTCGCGCATCATTGCCATTTTGCGACCCACGGGCGGACCAGATCCAGTGCAGGGCCGTGGTGGATTGGATAACCTCGAGTCTTTTTGCGAATTCTCGTTCCTTTCGATCCTCTTTTTCTCTTTCGGTCCTCTTCCTCTCGACTTGCAAAACTCTTGGGTTTCTCGCCCCCTCCCCCCCCCCTCTCTCTCCCATTTTTCGGCCTTTCTTTGCTCGACTCTCAACTCTTTGCCGTCTGCGGATATCTCTCTTCTCTCTGCCTTGTCCGTCCAGCCTCGTCCCGCCCCCATCCGCCGATGCTCTAGCCCCCGGCCGCACCACCCGCCGCGGCAAGGCATAGCCGCCCGACCTCGACGGAATGCCATCGCCCCTGAACCCCTTCCTCGCTGCCTTTTTCCGCAGTGCCTTGCCTGCTCAGTGCAACCCCATCGGCAACCATGTCCTGCTCGTGCCCACCACCGAGGTGCTGCTGACCTACCGCGATGCCGAGTCCGGCAACACCTTTGCCGAGCTGGGCAACAGCCTCGATGAGTTTCTCGCCAGCCACATCATCCGCATGCCCAATGCCCGCGTCGCCGCTGCTGCCGCAAACGCCACCGGTGGCAAGGACGGCGTCATCAACCTGCGCGAGATCCGCGGCAAGGCAAAGCCCTACAGCACCCTCAACAGCCGCAGCGTGATTGTCAAAGACAATATCGTCTACAGTAACAAAGGTGAGAGAGAGAGAGAGAGAAGGATGCGGGCGGATGCCCGGGCCGTGCAAACTAACAAGGGTCCGTGACAGGGTTTAAAAGTCTCAATCACGCCGTCCTGCTGAGCGACGCCATCTGGTACAGCGACACTCTCGAGCCCAGGCCCTGGCTGGTCTACTACATCTCGGGGCCTCTGATCGGGTCGTGGGAGGAGATCAAGATCGTGCCGGCCCTCATCGGTGTGACCTCGGCTTTGGAGCGGCAGTCGCAGCTCCATGCGGCTACCAAGGGCGCCGCGTCGTCCGCGGCGGCTGCGGGCGATGCGAGCGCATCTGCGCCGCGGAAGAAGGACATCAAAAGCTTCCACGACCTCCTCAACCACTTCCCCATTATTGCCCGCCAGATGCAGCCCGGTCTCGATAAGATCTTCCGCGAGTTCACCCTGGCCTTTGAGCAGCGCTTTCCTCCCCCGCCCACAGCAAGCCATGTTCCCGACCCCGAGCCCGACGGGCCTATCAAGACCGCCATGAAAAAGGCTCGCATCAATAGTGCCGCTGCCGAGACCATTCCGCCAGCAAAGATGCAAGAGGACGACGATGATGGCGTGGAAGGCGGTGTCTCTGCCGGGGCTGAGGACAGCCACCAAATGGGCGCCAGCGGCAGCGGCAGCGGCCATGAGACTGATGATAGCACCGGCACCGAAACCAACGGCGACGCCATGCCAGCAGATTCGCACGGCATCGATATCGCGTCTCCCGCGGGAGACGGCAGCGGGAGCAGCATCCGGACGAGCGGCACCAACGGCTCGTCTGACGGCGCCAGCGGGAGTGACGGCCAAGGGATGGACGAGTTCTTCCCCGAAGACGACGAACACGTCATGAGGGCGTCGCTGGAGTCGGCCATAACCACGGCAATCGACATATTCCAGGCCGTCGACAAGCAGCAGCTGTCGCTTCTCGGGGCCACGACAGACCTGACGGGTCCTCTCGTCGAAAGACTGATTGAGCGCTACATCTCGGAGAACATACACCATATCATCTTTCCCCGGTTGACAGCGCTCAAGCGACAGGAGGATCTCGAGCTGGAGTCCAAGATCCGGCAGATGGACTGCGTCGACATCTCCCAGCTTGGCATGGACATTGACGGCGACGCCCGGAACAAGCACGAGGTGACCATCTCGCTGGGCCGTGCGGTGGAGGAGTTCCGGAAGATGCCCAACGCCATGTGCCCGCAAGAGATGGTGGCGTTGCTGCTGTCGACCGTGAAGCTGGTCACCCAGGTGGCCAGTCCGCCCAGAGACAGCACGAACACGTCCGTGGCCGGGGCCCGCCCAGGCACGGCATCGTCCGGCATGCCGCCTTCTGTCGAAAAGCCATTGCTGACTGTCAATGCCGACACGCTGGTGTCGCTGCTGCTCTTTGTGGTGATCCGAGCTCAGCAAAAGCATCTCCTGGCGCGGTTTGCCTACATGCGGCATTTCATCTTCATTGACGATGTCGATACTGGCGAGCTTGGATACGCCCTGAGCACATTCGAGGCCGTGCTGTCCTATCTCGTGAGCGACTCGAGCGGCTTGCGGCGGGTGAGCCGGCGCAACAAGGCGCTCTGGGAGGCCACGGTCCAGGGAGATGTCGCGGCGCTGAAAGCCATTATGGAGCCGAGCGGCGATGCCATTGAAGACGATGACAATCTCAGCAGCAGCAACGGCGGAGAAGGCGCCTCGCGGCGGCCGTCGGGGAGCGCCTGGACCGCGTCTCTCAGCAGCTTTGCCTTTTCGAGTGCCGTGTCGTCCGGGTCGTCCTCTGTCTCGTCGCGCCGTTCCTCGATTGTATTGCCCCCCGCGACAGACACGTTTTCCAAAGGCTCCGGCCTCGGCCACGTGTTCCCTTTTCAAGCCAGGAACCGGAGCGAAGGTGACGGTGACGGCAAAGGTGACACCGATGCCGACGCCGACGCCGACGCCGACGCCGACGCCGACGGCATTGACGGCAAAGACCATGGCGAAAGCTTTGCACACATTCCCATCAAACGGATCAAGCGCGTGGCGATGGACACGCGGAGCATGTCGAGCAGCTCCGAGATATCGTTCCGGTCGCGGACGACGAGCTTTGCCAGCACGTTTGGCAGCGGCGGCATTGAGGGGGACACGTCGGTGTCGAAGCTGTCGCAGACACACAACTCGTTTGGCGAGTCCCTGCTGATGATGGCGGTGCAGAATGAGCGGGTCGAGGCGCTGGAGTATCTGCTGAGCCTGGAGGAGTACTTTTCGCCGACGGTGGTGCTCGACGACGTCAACCACGAAGGGACGACGCTGCTGAGCGCAGCGGTGCAGCTAGGCAACACGGACCTGATCATGGCGGTGATGCGGTTTCTGACGAGTGCGCGCGAGGTGGACGCGGCGCGGCTGGCGCGGTACTTTGCGCTGCAGGACATTTGGGGCCGCAGCGTGGCGCACTACGTGTTCCACGCGCCGTTTCTGATCGGGCAGTTTGGCAAGCTGATGCCGTGGCGGCAAAAGGACAAGAACGGGCAGACGCCGCTGTTTGCGCTGTGCCGGTCGTACGACCACGGGGCGTACCACAGCATGGTGGAGGAGGGCCTGCACATGGCGGCGGCGATGCAGGGGGACGGGCAGCGGCTGCACGTGGACGAGCACGTGGACGCGCGCGGCAACACGCTGCTGCACATTATCAATGACGCGCAGCTGGCGGTGAGCATCCTGCAGCGGTGCGACGTGGATGTGAACGCGGTCAACGACAAGCGGTTCACGCCGCTGATGGTGGCGAGCAAGTACGGGCGATTCGACATGGTGCGGACGCTGTTTTCGGACCCGCGGGTGGACACGGCGGCCAAGGAGCTGCGGGGGCTGACGGCGGTGGAGCTGGCCAAGGACGACGAGGTGCGCAACAAGATTGACGACCTGACGCTGCTGTCGCTGCCGGCGGGGCCGGAGGGGCGGACGACGGCGGTGGTGCGGTCGTACTTTGTGGAGGACGCGAGCGTGCGGTTTGTGCTCAAGTCGGGGGCGGCGGTGAGCGCGGTCAGCTACGCGGTGACGACGTGCCGGCGGTCGCTGGCCGACTTTGAGCACCTGACGAAGCTGCTGGCGCTGGAGAACCCGGCGTCGTGGATCCCGGCGGTGTCGGTGGGGGCGCTGCGGTCGCCGTTCCAGATCCCGTCGAAGCCGAGCCGGGCGGCGCTCAAGGAGCTGCAGGTGCGGATGGACTGGTTCCTGCGGGTGATGCTGCAGCACCCGACGTTTGCGACGCACGAGATGCTGTGGGAGTTTATGCTGGTGCCGGACATCCAGCCGGACATGATGGCGGCGCGCAGCAAGCTCAAGGCGGAGACGCGGGCGGAAAAGGTGCGGGAGGAGCTGGAGCCGCTGGAGGATGTGCACGAGGTGGAGCAGTTTGTGGACTATGCGCGCGAGCTGGTGCGCGGCATCAACTTTGCGGCCAAGAGCGTGATCCGGCGGGCCAGCGTGGCGGCCATGGCAGCAGCGGGTGGGTTTCCTTGTGTTCGATCTTGATTATTGGCATCTGTCTGATTTTTTGTTGATGCTGACTGACTGGCAGACCACTACAACGCGGCGGGACTGCTGCAGCGCGAGGTGGCGATGCTGAGCTTTTTGCCGGCGCAGCACATTGCGGCGATGGAGGCGTCGGTGCGGGCGCACATTGTGCCGCAGAACCACGCGACGGGCCAGTTCCTGTGGGCGATGCTGGCGATCCAGACGACGGTGGACGCGATCCTGGTGGCGCTGGGGCGGCCGGCACGCATCATCCACCAGATCCAGGCGTCGCGCAAGCAGGTGGAGCGGGCGTACCAGTCGATGAGCCGGGCGACGCGGTGGCCGCTGGGGCTGGGGCTGCTGGACGATGCGCGGCAGCGGATGCAGGACGAGCGCGAAGGGCGGGCGCGGCAGACGCGGGCCGAGGTGGACGACCTGTCGCGGGAGTTACGGTTTACGCAGCAGACGGTGGCGGCGGAGCTGGCCGGGTGGCAGGAGATGCACGACCGGGTGGGCCGGCGGGCGATCCGCGACCTGGCGCGCGGGATGCTGGTGCAGGAGCGCGACCGGCTGGAGGCGATGAAGCGGGCGCTGCGGCGGGTGCGGCAGCCGCTGCCGGCTCAGGAAGGTGCGTGAGGAGGCCCAGCTCGGCAGGGACTGGAACCGAAGCAAACGACTCGGCAGGGACTGGAACCGAAGCAAACGACGAAGCAAACGACTCGGCAGGGACTGGAACCGAAGCAAACGACGAAGCAAACGACTCGGCAGAGGCCGGAGCCGAAGCAAAACGACGAAGCAAACGACGAAGCGGGGGCCGGAGCTGGAAGCAAACGACTCGGCAGAGATCGGAAGACACAGAGCAAAGGCGGACCCACTCGGCAGATCCAGAAGCGGAAGCAGCAGAATCATGGGCGACGAGAGTTATGAGTCACAAGTGAGGCGAATGCAGGGGCGTTGATGAGTTTTGCATTTGGGAAGACTGTAGCCATTCCTTTGTTTTTCAGGCTGTAAGATATTGGAATACTGGATAGATACCCCACCTGTGCACCTGTGGTGGTGCCGTGGCCAAGTTTGTGGTGGAAGAGGCGGACGCGTCTGGGCGGACGCGCCCGAGGCGGGACGCGGTGGGAGGCGGCGCCGGAGAGGTCGGGCGGTGCGGGCGGGAGCACGGAACGGACGCGGGCCTGACGCGGGATGGACGCGGGACTGACGCGTGGGGCAGCTGGGCAGCTGGGCAGCACGGGGGGCCCACTTGGGAGGGCAATTCTGTGAGTCAGAGGGCACACCGCAAGTTGAAACATGAAACTTTGGGCAGCGAACCAACCAGGATGTGTCTTTCGGTAGTCGGTACACGTAAGCGAGAGCGAGCGCACGGGCCAGGCGCACGGGCCAGACAGGGCAGAAACGGGCAGAAACGGGCAGAAACACTGGGCCAATCAGAGCGGCGGAGCGCAGGCGCGCGCAACGGTGTGGAGAGCGGAATGCGACGGCGAATCACGGGCCGCGGCAGGGGTTGTGTGGCGGGCGATGTGCGCTCGTATATAAAGCGCGCGGAGGCTGAGCAGCGGTGTGTCTTACGTTGAGGCCTGAATGATGTGGATTTATCCAGCATAAGGCGCCTGTATTTTCGGCCGCGGCCGGGCCTGTCTCGCGTTGATCATGTAGACGCCGCTTAAAATAGGCGAGACATATCACGTGAGCGCGCAAACAAAACGGAGTGAAGTCCCGGCGTGAAAAAACGGCGCGACAACGCGGCGACAACGCGGCGACAACGCAGGTCAGCACGTCGCGACGTCGCGGCACGACACGTCGCCTCGTGACGGACCCCGCGTTTGGCGACTGTGTGAGTCAGAAGCTCGTGGCCGAGCAGTCTAGCTGCAGCTCTGTGCATGCGGCGGCGGGCTGCCAGCGAGTGGAGCGGCCGCCACGGCGGCTTTCCCAGACCCTAGCCCGGCGCTAGTGCAGGCTGGGCCCGCCGGGGTGGGTCGCGCCGTCTGGGGCGTCTGATTGGCCCGTCAGCCAGCGTTGCACCCGCCGATGGGACGCCCCGCGGCACTTTACGGTGTGCTCTGGGAGCTGCGGCGCCGCCAGCCGGCGTGTGGGCGTGTGTTTCAGAGCTGCGCAGCGATCGGGCGCCAGCCGAACCGCGCGACCACGATGGCCGTGGTTGTTGGCTGTTGGCGCGGGTCTTTTCTCGTCGTGGGCGAGGATAAGAAGCCGGGCTGCTGCTCTCTCTCGCCCTCTCTCGTCCTCTTGTTCCGGCCAACTGACGCGCATCTTGTTTCATTGCTTGCTCTCTGCTCGTCTGCTGGCAGACTCCTCGTCTAATCAACCTCCACCCTATCCTCTTCTTTCTCTTTTACCCAAAAAAAACACCCGGAGCCGGCTCCGTAATCGCTAATATGTCTGCTCTGGCAGCAGACGTCGCCTTTGACTTTACCTTTCCGTCGTCGTGCACGCCGGCCGGCCCGGCGTCGTGCTCGCCACCGTTTGACGCGGCGCTGCTGGAGGCGGCGGCATACCCGCACCTGCACCCCTATGCCAGCCACGCGCACGGCGGCCACGGCCACGCGCGCTCCAGCTCGCAGTGCTCGGCGCTGTCGGCCTACTCGTTTGCCTCGTCGGCCGACTCGTTTCTGAGCGCCACCATGTCGGCGGCGGCGGCGGCGGCATCTCCACCGGTCCGGGCCCGGAGCACGCCGGCCCTCACTCCGAGTCCCGCTCCGGTGGCCCGGCGCCGCTCCCGCTCGCCCATCCGCACGCACGGACCCATGCTGCTGCCCAAGATCCGGCCGCAGGACCAGGCCCTCGGCGGCGGCAGCGACGGCGGTGCCGGCAACGATGCCGCCTCGGCCATGGTGGTGCCGCCGCGGCGGCGGCCGGCCAAGCGCGCCCGCACGGCGACAGCGGCAGTGGCCCCGCCGCCGCGGCATGCGCGCAGCTTCACGAGCCCAGACGTGATGCTGTGCAGGGCGGCGGCAACGGCGGCGGCAACGGCAGCGGCAACGGCGACCGCGACCGCGACCACGACGGCGTCGCCGGTGTTTGTGCCGGCCGCGTTCGGCACGCCGCCGCCGCCGCCGCCCTTGTCTTTGTCGCTGATCCGGCGGGCCTCGTCGTGCAGCGCCGACGGCAGCGGCGACGACGAGTACAGCAACAGCTACGGCGACGACGAGTACAGCAACAGCTACAGCTACAACTACGACTACGGGTTCGGCGCCGGCTCCGGCTTCGGCGCCGGCCCCAACTTCGGGCCCGGCTACGACGGCTATGCGGCAGTGGCAGACAGCAGCTTTTGTTTTTTTCCGCCGCCGCCGCCGCCACCGCTGTCGCTGTCGCTGTCGCCGTCGCCGTCGCTGTCGCCGGAGCCGGAGCCGGTGCCGGTGCCGGCGCCGGCGCGGGAGAGCGAGACGACGCTGCTGCGGGAGCTGACGGCGGCCAACCCGGCGCCGGCGCTGGTGCGCACGATTGCTTTCCCGCTGCGCGACGCCGCGACCAAGCACTACTGGTGGGACGTGCGGCAGGTGCGCGCGTGGCGCGCCTTTACCGCGCGCAACCTGCAGGCGCTGCCGGGCGCCGAGGCCGTGCTGTCGTGCGCGGTGCCGGCGCGGCTGTTTTCGCCGGGCCCGGCCGTCGCCGCCGGCGGCGTCGCGCGGGCGCGGGCCCACCCCGAGACCGAGGCCGAGCTGCAGGCGCTGTGCGCCGCCCACTACCTGCCGCGCGTCAACGCGGCGCTGGCGCTGTCGTCGGCGCGGCCCGTGCAGCTGGCCGAGGCGCCGCTGCCGGCGGGCACGGCCGGCGCGGGCTCCGGGTCCGGGTCCGGCGCCGGCGCCGTTTCTGGCTCCGGCTCCGGCTCCGCCCCTCCCGGCATGTTCATCGCCACGGCGCCCGGCGACAGCACGTCGGCGGCGGCGCTGTTTGGCGGCCGGCCCGTGGCGCGCGTGGTCGGGCTCGTGCTCAGCTACGACCGCTTCAACACGGGCATGCGCGCCGAGGGCAACGTGCGCCGCGTCGAGTACCTGCGCGGCCTCGCACAGCTGCACCACCTCATGCGCGAGCACGGCTGCCGCTACGGCTTCGTCCTCAGCGAGATTGAGCTCGTCGTCGTGCGCAACGGCCGCGCCCCCACGCCGCTGTTTGGCCACCTCGAGGTCGCCAGCGTACGCACCAGCGCCGCCGGCGCCGGCGCCGGCGACAAGGACGCCCTCACCGCCGGCCTCGCCCTCTGGGGGCTCTGCATGCTGGCCAGCGACGAGATGGCCGCCGCCGCCGCCCTGTCGGGGGTTTCCGGCGGCGACTCTGGTGATTCCGGCGACTCCGGCAACTCCGGCAACTCCGGCTCCGGCAGCTCCGGCCCCGACTCCGGCGACGCCGCCTCCGACGCCTCCGACGCCTCCGACGCCTCCGACGCCACCTCCCTGCTCTGCTCCTACCAGGCTCACATTGGCGCGCCGGCCGAGGGCACGCGGCGCAAGGCCGCCCCGCGCGACGCCTGGATGCCGCCGCCGCAGCTGGCCGAGAAGCGCGCGGCCAAGCGGACCCGCGGCTGGGTCCTGCCGGAGGACGCCGTCGGCCGCAAAGAGATGGGGCGCCGGGGAGTGCGCTACGGGCGGTAAACAAAGGCAAAAGAAGGCACGGGACGGACGCGGACATGGCACGAGACACGAGACACGAGGCAGAAATGACGCGGGATGGGAGGCGGAATAGGGGCTTAGGATACTTTCTAGGATAATACAGCAAAACGGCAACGTTGATCACTACACTGCTTCCGTGTGCTTTTGCACAAAGCCCGGCCGCCACTTGTCCAGGTACTTTGTCGCCATCGGGCGGGCATCCTCGACTAGATTGTGAGAAGAGGAAGAGGAAGAGGAAGAGGAACAAGAAAGAAGACGAAGGAGAAGACGAAGAAGAGGAAGAAGAAGAACGAGAAAGAAGAAAGAAGACGAAGAAGAAGACGAAGAAGATAGAAGACAAAGAAGAAGAACGAAAGAAAAAAACTCACACTCTACCCAAATCTCCTCCATCGTGTCCAGCGTCAGCGCCCGCGCCGGCGGCCGCATCATCAGCTGGTACAGCAGGCTCGTCAGCGCCACCGGCACCATGGACGGGTCGCGGCACAGGCTCTTGACGCGCTGCAGCAGCGCCGCGTTGAGCGCCGGCACCTCGCTGAGGAAGCGCGTCAGCACCTTGGTGTCCTGCGCATGCAGGTACGGCAGGAAGCCGTCCAGCACCCGCACCACCCACTCCTCGTAGGGGCCGGCCGGGCCGGCCGGGCCGGAATTCTCTCCGGAACTGTCTCCGGAACTGTCTCCGGAACTCTCTCCGGAATTCTCCCCCGGCCTCCCCCCCGACCTCGCCCACACCCGCTCCGCGTACCACTCCTCGCACAGCCACGCCACCGCCACGTCAATGCGCTTGCGAAAGTCCTCCAGCACGTAGCGGAACAGCGCCGTCCGCACCGCCTCGTTGAGCGCCGGCCGCCGCGCCGCCGCCGCCGCCGCCGCCGCCTTGTCCGCCACCCGCCGCGCCCGCGGAATCGCCTCGCCCGTCTCGACGTCGTAGCCGTCCTCGTCGTCGTCCTCTTCGTCCCCGTCCTCCTCGTCCGCACCGTCGGAGCCGGCGCCCCCCCCGGCCGCCGGCACCGCCGCCGGCACCACCGCCCGCGTCGCCAGCCGCGTCAGGATCGTGATCCACGCTTCCCGGTCAAAGGCGCTCGCCGCCATCCGGCCCAGCCCCGCCCCCCGGCCCGTCCGCTGCACCGCCGCCGCGCTCGTGTCCTCGGCGCTCTGCATCAGGCCAAACACCCGCGCCACCGTCGCCTCGCCCACCTTTTCCGCCTGGTCTGTCGTCAGCCGCGGCGCCGCCGGCAGCCGGAACGCCCCCAGCGCCAGCGCCCCGCCCGCGTCGCCTCCTCCGCCTCCGAGTCCTCCGATTCCGATTCCGATTCCGATTCCGCTGCCGCTGCCGCTGCCGCTTCCGCCGCCGAGCCCGCCCGCCGCCACCGCCGCCGCCACCACCGCGTCCACCTGCTGCTGCACCGCCGCCGCCGCCGCCGGCGCCCGCCCGCCCTCGTTGTCCAGCTTGTTCAGGATCTGCTCCGCGTCCTCGGCCGCCGAAAAGTCCGGCTCGTAGTCGTCGTCGTCGTCGTCGTCGTCCACCCCGCTGTACGCCGTCGCCAGCACCGGCGTCGTCGTCATCGTCGTCGTGCTGTCGTCACCGTCACCGCCGCCGCTGCCGCCGCCGCCGCCGCCACCGAGCTGTGCCAGCTGCGCCGCCGCCGCGTCCAGCGCCGCCAGCCGCGCCCGGATGCCCTCAATCGCCTGCGCCAGCACCGGCGGCGCCACGCGCGCCAGCGCCGCCACGCTGATCCGCGCCGCCAGCTCCACCGGCACCTGCGGCCCGTAAAACGTCCGCAGCGGGCCCTGCCCCGACACCGCAAACACGTCTGCCAGGCTGTGCCGCACCCCGGCCGCCAGCGGCGCCACCTGCCACGCCGCCGTCCCTGCCTGCTGCTGCTGCTGCTGTTGGTGCTGCGATTTTTGTGCTTCTTGCTGCGCCTGCGCCTGTGCCTGCGCCTGCTGTAGCAGCAGCTGCGGCGCCAGTCCCCCCCCCCCGGCCATGCGCGCCCGCTTGGCGTCGCCGTAGGCCGCGCCCGCTGCGTCTGCCAGCCCGCGTTTGCCGCCGCGTACGGCCTCGTCCGCCGACAGCAGCTCGGCCCGCGCCCGCATCAGTCGCTCCAGGTGCTGCTGGATGCGCCCGTTGTAGGCGCTGTGCGGGTCGCGCTTGGCCAGGTGCAGCAGCAGCATGCGCGTCGTCTTCTCCATCGACCGCACCGCCACGCGCGTGCGCGCCGTCATCGCTGCGCCGCCGGCCAGCTTCAGCGGGTTGAAGCCCAGCACCGCGTTCACCGTGCGGCTGACCGTCGACGGCCGCGTGCGCACCAGCACCGACAACGTGTTGAGCGTCGCGTCCACAATCAGCGCGTCGCCGCTGTTGTCCTGCAGCACGCCCAGCATCCGGTCCAGCAGGCCCGTCGCCTCGGCCTCGAGGTGCCGCGCGTCCAGCAGCGCGTGGTTCGCCGGCACCAGCGACAGCGACACGTCCAGCCCGCCGACGCCGACGCCGACGCCGCCGCCGCGCCGCACCGGCTCCGCCCCGTGCGTCTGCGCCAGCACCACCCGCTGCGCAAACTTGATGCAGCACACCTGCACCGACGCCGACGGCGAGTCCCACAGCCGCAGGATCCGCGACTTGATCGCCCCGATGCGCTCCCACGTCGGCGTGTCAAAAGCGTTGTTGATGCTGCTCGTTAGCGAGATGAGGACAAGAGATGGACAAAAGAGACAAGACAAATAAGAAAAGACAAGAGGCACCTACATCCACCGCATAATCAGCGGGTAGATGCTCGCCGCCGCCTGGATGATGCTGCGCAGCACAAACTCGTCCTCGCCCGGCTTCTCCAGCATCCCCCGCAGGCTCTCCAGCACCAGCAGGCTCAGGTTCTCCTTCTCGCGCTGGCCCAGCGCCGGCGCCGCAAACGCCTCGGCCAGAAAGTCCGCGCCCCACCGCCGCAGCTCCGGCCGCGACGACGGGCTGATGATCGGCAGGATGCCCTGCACAATCGTCGGGTAGTAGCTGACGTTGCCCAGCACCAGCTTGCGCGCGTCGTTGAGCTGCCGGATCTGCTCCTGCACCGAGTCTGCCGCCGCCGCACCGGGTCCCGTCGCTGCTGCTGTCGACGCCGCCGCTGCTGATGTCGACGCCGCCGCTGCTGTCGCCGGTGCTGCCGCGGCTGCTGTTGTCGCCATCTCCGTGATTCAAAGGGTCGTCTGCAAAACGCGTGCTGGATCGAGGATAAAAAAGCCAAAGAGCTCAACTCAGGGCATCCCCCGAGATTCAGCGCCGAGATCAATAGCTGCTATCAGACGGACGGGTAGCCAGGATCCGCAAACGCGCACAAACGCGACAATGAAATCTGGCGATGCAGAAACTTGGTTCGCGGTCTTTGACACGGCAGGCGACATCGCCGAAGAGCGTTAGTCGCAGAGTCACGTGCCCCTAGCTTCATCTTGCACGATACCTTCCCACCGTTAGTCAGCAGCCGCAACTTTGCTCACTTTTTTCCATCGAACCACCACCACCACATCACCATGTCTGGGTATGCGGCTTCCTGACGCCCTGCTTGCTCGGCACGGCACGGCTCCGGCTAACGTTGCAGCGTCGAACACTCCTCGTACTACGACCGCCGTCTGCGCCAGTCGCCGGCGCTGATCCGCGCCCGCCGGCCCTACCTGTTCAAGAACACCGTCCTCGGCCTCGGCATTGCCTCCTTTGCCCTGGGCGTCTGTACGTATATTTCCCCCGGACCGGCTACACTGCCACGCAAAACGGGGGCCTCTGCTAACTCCTCGGCAGACGCCTACACCATCCACGTCGTCGGCCAGGACGACTTTGAGGACGTCGTCGTGCCCAGCGAGCCGGCGCCGTCGATGCAGCAGCGAGTCCAGCAGGCACAAGCACAGGCAGCAGAGGCACGAGCACAGCTGCAGGCGGCAGGGAAAAAGTAGGGCAGGGAAGCAGGGCGGGAAATAAGACAGGAAAGCAGGGCAGGGAAGCAGGGCGAAAAGTAAACAGCCGTTGTCGACAGCCTCCTGTATAATATTTATATATACCTGCTTGCGCAAAAGCATGTGGAACTAGCAACCAAAACCAGACTGCAAGCAACAGGCCCTGTCTAGACCCTGTATGGACGAACTCGCAAAGACAGACCAGGCCGAGCATCCAAGATGGAAATGCAGCAAAACGCCGACACCACACATGAGCGGCAAAAAGAGCAGAAGCAGGGGAAAGAGCAGATATACAGAGCAGAATACAGAAGCAGACAGAACGTGAAGCCGAAAAGCGAGCAGACAGCAGACGAAGACAGCAGACGGAAGCCAGCAGACGACAGCAGACAAAAACAGCAGACGACAGCAGACAAAGACAGCAGACAACAAAGCAGAAACAGACAGAACCGCATACAAACACCGTCTCGGCATAACATGTAAACAGGCAGACGCTCGGCCGGCCACTGCAGACCGCCGTACGCCGTGAACCAACCAGAAAGGCAGCCGCTAATCCGGCTGGGGCGGCGCTGCGCTCCCGCGCCCCCGGCCCCGGCCCCGGCCCCGACCGCAACCCCCACCCCGGCCCCGACCACGCCGTTGCTACCGGCCCGCGCCCGCCGTGGCCGTGGCCGGCGCTGCCGGGGCCGCGGCCGGAGCGGCTGCCTTTGCGTACGGCCGCGCGGCGGCCCACGACAGCGGCTTGCCGTTGGCGGCGCCTTGCATGGCGCCGTGGCCGGGCCCCGGCGGCTCGGCCGCGTACGGCATCGGCGCCGGCGCGTGTACCTGCGGCAGCATGTGCCGTGCGCGCTAAGCTGTCAGTGTGTGTCCCTCTCCTGTCACTCTCTCTCCCTCTCTCCCCTCTCTTCCTCTCCCCTCTCTTCCTCTCCCCCTCTCTTCCTCTCCCCCTCTCTTCCTCTCTCCCTCTCTCTCTCCCTCTCTCTCCCTCTCTTCACTCACCGAAATGGCGTCGAGGTCGTCGTCGACCTGGTCGGCCGAGGCGCCCCGGATGTGCGGCGCGGCCGGGAAGCCCTCGTACTTGGCAACGCCGGCCAGGATGGACACCTCCTTGTTGTAGGCGACGGCGTCGCGGACGCGCTGCGTCTTGCTGGCCGGGAAGCGCAGGCCGTAGTCCGGAATGGTGTTGGCGTGCCGCCGCCGCTGCTGCTGGATCTGGTACCACTGCCGGCCCAGCTCCTCCAGCACCAGCTCGCGCGACTCGCGCACCCCCTGGAAGTACTGCCCGTGGATCTGGCTGCGCCGCGCCACCGCCCACCGCTCCAGCGTCTGCATGCTGAACCGGTACTCCAGCTCCATCACCCGCAGCTTCGCGTCGCGCCGCTCGTCCACGCACTGCATCATGGCCAGGTACTCGGGGTGCGTCGGCTGATCGCCCTGCAGCATCGCCTCTTCCCGGTTGAGCTCGTCCAGCCGTTCCTGGTACAGTCTGGCTTGTCAGCGAAAGACGAACAAAAGACGAACAAAAGACGAGCAAAAGACCAACTCACTTGTCCCGGAATGCCGCAAAGTGCCTCTCAATCGCCTGCAGCTGCTCAAAGGCCGCCTTCTTGCGCTCCACTGCAGAAACAGCCACACGTCAGCACAAGGTACACGCCACCCGCAGAAACACGGCGCGCCCGTCTTACTCTCTTCTTCGTTCTTGTGCGCCGCCTCGGCCTCCTCGTCCACGTCGCCGTCCGCGTGCTCGTCCTCGCCCGCGCCGCCCGCGCCGTCGTCTTCCGCCGCCGCCGCCTCGGCGTCGTCGGCCGCCTCCTCGGTCGCGTCCTCGGCGACCGCTGCCTCGTCGCGCGCCCGGTGCACGTCTTCTTCGGCCTCGCCGGTTTCGCCGGTTCCGCCGCTGCCGCCGCCGCTGCCGCTGCCGCTGCCGCCGCCCGGCTTCTTCGCACTGCTTCGCTTCGACCGCCGCGTGCGCAGCGTCTCGCTCGCCGTGCCCGAGCCCGAGCCCGAGCCCGAGCCGTCAGCCGCGTCCGGCTTGCCGTCCTCTTCGGCGCGCGTGTTCTGGTCGTCGCCGTTCTCCTGGCCCGCCGCTCCCGCCTCGGCCCGCTTCCGCAGCGGCTGCTCCGGCTCCGAAGCCTCCGTCGTCGGCGACCGCTTGCGCTTGCGCGTGTCTGCGCCCGCGTGCTGGCTGCTGCGGAGCGCCGGCGTCGTCGTCGTCGCCGTCGTCGTCGTCGTCGGCGCCGCAGCCGCCGACGCCGCCGCCGCTGCAACGGCAACCGGTGTGTCCTCCTTCTGTGGCTTCGCGCCCTTGGCGTCTTTGCCCGTGGTCGACCGTCGGCGGCGCGCACTACTGCTGCTGCTGCTACTGCTGCCGTTGCCGTTGCCGTTGCCGTTGCCGTTGCCGTTGCTGTTGCTGTTGCTGTTGGGCCCGGCCTCGGCGGCCGCCTCCTCCTCGCCGTCGGCCTCATTCTCCGCGTCGTCGCCGTGGTGGCCGTTCGCCTCCTTCTTCGCGTCGTCGTCACCGCGGTGGCCGTTTAGCTTCAGCGGCCGTGCGCCGTCATCTTCGCCGTCGGCCCGCAGCTGCTGCTTCAGCTTGCTCGGCGACGCAATAAACGCCGCCCGGTCGCTGCGCCGTGCCACCAGCACCCGGCCGCCAGGGCTGCTCTCCGGGCTGCTCTCCGCCGTCGCGCCGCCGTCCTTGATGTTCTTGGCCTTGGTCGGCGTGCTGTACAGCCGCTCCGTCTCCGCCTCCGAGTCGTTCAGGTCGCCGTCCATCTCGGAGAGCGCCGACTCGTCCTCATTGTCCGACGCCGAGCGCGACCGCGCCGCACGCGACGCCGCCTCTTCCTCGTCGTCGTCATCGTCGTCCACCTCGTCCTCGTTCACCTCCTCCTCCTCCTCCTCGTCCCGTGTACCGTCGAGCTCCATGTCGTCCGGGTCGCCGTCCTTATCCTCGACCTCTGTCAGCGGGCTCGACATGTTACTCAGCACGCTGTGGTCCGCGGTCGGCGGCTGCGACGGCGGCTGCGGACTTGTTGATACGGGAACAGCGGCGGCAGCAGCCACAGCCGTGTCGGCTGCACCCATCGTCAAGGGGGGGGGGGGTCGAGGTCGCAGTGGAAGGCAGGTTCTTCGATAATGACTGTCGGCAGGGCTCGAAACGTGACGCGATTTCGCGGCAGACGCGGTCGGCGACGACAGCGAGAGAGAGAGCCAAAGACTGCGATCAGGTGAGCAAGAAGCCCGGTCGGGAGAAGAAGCGAAGCGCGAGAAAAGCAGGCAGTAAAAAAAAACAAAAGGGGGGGGATCAGGCCCGGACTTTCGCCGTGGTCGACAGAGCAGCGCAAGCAAAATATAAGAGTTGTTTGGGAGCCAAAATACTTTTTAAAGCATGCGTCGTGAAAGCCAGAGGAAAACAGCCCGCAAAAGAGGCTGCTCGAGCTGCGCAGATGGTGCAGAGAGCGAGGGAGGGTTGCCGGGAGCAGAGTGGGTTTTCGGTGGACAAGGCCACAGAAACCGGCGCCACTTGCGCGAACCTTTTTCTCCCCCCCCCCCGTTGAGCGCGAGCGAGGGACAGCGGCAGCTTGGGGGGGGGGGAGCCCGCGCTAGCCAATGACCTGCATCCCTGCCGTAGGCGGTGACTGGCGGCAGAAAGGCTACCTGAACAGCGTACCTTGCCGGAATAACCGGCCGTGACAGCTAGCCAATAGAGAGCTACAGTGATAAGAGATAATCCGTTATCGAAGCGCGCTCCAGTTTTTTTTCTGCCATGATTTTTTCTGCTTTGCATCTCGCAGCAGCCAAGAGAGAGAGAACGAGTATCAACGCTGCACACTGTCAGAATGGCCGGATCGTGAGTTTATACGGCCGTTTCTGTCTTTTTCTCTTGTTTCTGTTACTAAGCATGAATGGTAGAAGAAAATCGTTTATTGCCGCCCCGGCAAAGGCCGTGGATCCCTCGCTCGACGCTCTCTTTGCGTCCAGTGTAAGTTGCTTTGCCATGCTGCCGACGGCCTGGAGAGATGCGGCTGACCAGATGTCTAGCTTGGACCTGTCGATGCCTCTGTGAAGCCGAAATACACGGATCTGCTCCCTCCCAAGCCAAGAGCCGCCGCTGCTCCCAAGGCGGGTAGAGAAGACGAGGATGAAGACGAGGATAAAGACGAGGATGAAGACGAGGATGAAGAAGAGGATGCCGACGAGGATGAAGATGAGGATGCCGACGACGGCGACGTCGACAAGGAGGAGGAGGAGGGCAGCGAGGCCGAGGCCGAGGGAGACGGTGCAGCGCCGGTCGACAAGCCTCGGAAGCGCAAGAGGCACGCGGAAGAGGCGGACGACCTTGAGGGCAAGTACCTCGAAAAGCTGTCGCGCGAAACGGCGACGCGGGGCGAGAAGCGGGTCAAGAAGAACGACGCGAGCGCTCAAGAAGCGCAGCACGACAGCGCCTCGTCGGAAGACGGCCAAGACGGCCCGCTGGTGCACGAGGCGCTGCGGAAGAGCGGCGGCAGCGGAGACGCCGTGGACGGCGACGCGGAGAGAGAAAAGGAAAAGGCGGCGCGGACGGTTTTCCTGTCCAACGTCAGCATCGAGGCGGTGACGTCCAAGACGGCCAAGAAGACGCTCATGGCGCACCTGGCCTCGGTGCTCACGTCGCCCAAGGACGGCGAAGACGAGACGAGCCCGACGGACGAGACGGGCAAGGCGGGCAAGGCGGGCAAGACCAAGAGCAAGGACGGCAAGGTGCCGGGCACGATTGAGAGCCTGCGGTTCCGCTCGGTGCCCTTTGCGACGGCGGCGCTGCCGAAGCGCGCGGCGTACATTACCAAGGCGGTGATGGGGGCGACGGCGCAGTCGGCCAACGCGTACGTGGTGTACTCGAGCGCGGCGGCGGCGCGGCTGGCCATCCGGCAGCTCAACGGCACGGTGGTGCTGGACCGGCACCTGCGGGCCGACAGCGTGGCGCACCCGGCGCCGGTGGACCACCGGCGCTGCGTGTTTGTGGGCAACCTGGGCTTTGTCGACGACGAGACCGTCGTCAGCCACCCCAACGAGACCAGCAAGGCGGACGGCGAGGCCAAGGCGCCGCGCAAGCGCCGCAAGACGCCCATGGACGTCGAGGAGGGCCTGTGGCGCTCGTTTGGCGAGCAGGCCGGCCGCGTCGAGAGCGTGCGCGTGGTGCGCGACCAGGCCACCCGCGTCGGCAAGGGCATTGCCTATGTGCAGTTTTACGACGCCAACGACGTCGAGGCCGCCCTGCTGCTCGCCGGCAAGGCCTTTCCGCCCATGCTGCCGCGCCCGCTGCGCGTCAGCCGCTGCAAGGCGCCGCACAAGACGGCACGCGCCGTCGAGCGCGCCCAGCAGAAGAGCGGGCGCAAAACGGGCGCAGAAGCGGACGCGGCCGGGCGGCCGGGCGGCCGGAGTGACCGCGGCGGTGCCGGTGCCGGAGCCAAATCCGGAGCCAAATCCGGAGCCAAAGCCGGCAGCCTGCGCACAACCACCTACACGCCCAAGCCGACGGCCGAGCAGCAGACGCTGGCGGGGCGCGCCGCGAAGCTGCTGGGCAAAGGCGCCGTGTCGGGCGGCGGTGGCGGCAGCGGCGGACCTCCGAAGCGCGTGGTGTTTGAGGGCGTGCGGGCGCGGCCCGGCCAGGGCGGCGGCAGCGCGGCCTCCAAGAAACGCAAGGGCGGCGCCAAGGGCGGCGCCAAGGAGCCCACGAACCACCAGAAGCGGCAGAAACAGCGGGCGGCGACTTGGCGCGGCAAGAAGGGGGCCGGAGCCGCCGGCAAGGCCTGAGGCGGCGGCGAGGCGGCGGCGAGGCGGCGGCGAGGCGGCGGCGAGGCGGGCGCGTCGATTTGACGTCAAGGGCAGCTCAGGCAGCTCAGAATGAGGCTGCGTGGGATATAAACATTTTAAACACAGTTTCTTTGTCTCCTCGTGTACAGACTACCTCCGTGTACAGACTACCAGATCCTCTCCCAGGTGCGCTGGAGAAGAGAGAGCTGGGCCAGGCGCTCCCTCTCGCGCTCCTCGACGCCGCCGTCCTCCCAGACGCGGCACTCGGCATCGACCTCGGCCTTGCCGGAGACGAGATCGGCGTCGGCCGGACGGACGAGCTTGGTCCGCTTCAGGATCTTCCAGAAAACGTAGGTGAACAGGCCAAAGGCGACGGCAAAGTAGGAGGTGATGAAGCCGCGGACGCTAAAGGGCTTGAAGACGTCGAAGCCGACAAAGAGGAGGGCCAGCACGCCGAGGGTCAGCGCGGCGGCGGGCGCGTAGGGGGCCAGGGGGGCCTTGAAGGGCAGGGTGTTGCGGTCGAGGCCCTGGGCCTTGCAGGCGCGGTACCAGCCGAAGAAGACGACCAGCATCATGGTGTAGGTCATGATCAGGGCCGTGGTGGTCAGGTCGACGAACCAGTAGAAGACGTCCGAGGCCTGGTTGGAGGCCACGAGAAAGATGATGCACGACAGCAGCGACACGACGCCGACGGCGTAGAGCGGCACGCCGGCCTGGTTGCAGTAGAGCAGGAACTGGGGGGCTTGGTGGTCTGGGCTGTCAGAGAAGACGCTTGGCAAAACAAGGCGGAGCACGACGACATACCACGAGCCAAGCCATAGAGGGTTCGCGAAGAGGCGTACAAAAAGGCGTTTCCGCAGGACTGGGCGTCAGCCGTGATCAAGAGCACAACAGCAACAGCGCAACAGCGCAACAGCACGGAGCACCTACCCAGGCCGACAGCAGGATCATGGCGTTGATAAAGTCGGGCAGGCCGGAGATGCCGAGGTTCTGGATGCCAATGACCCAGGGGCTGGCGGCGGCGCCGACGCTGCTGCTGCCAATGGCGCTGGCGAGGCGCTCGTCCTTTGCGCTGCAGATGATGCCGACGCAGAGGACGCCGAGGACGTAAAAGGCAATGATGCGGTAAAAGATGAGCTTGGCCACGCGCGGGATGGTGTGGCGCGGGTTGGCAATCTCGCCGGCGGCGATGACGATCAGGTCGGGGCCGGCAATGGTAAAGGCGGCGTACAAGGCCACGCTCCAGAAGCCGAGGAAGCGCCCGGTGGCGCCGTCGGTGTAGTACGGCAGCATGACGGCGTTGGTCTTCCAGGTGCGGAAGCCGTACGCGTCGTGCCGCGGGTTGCCGCCGCACATGGTGACCAGCGTGATCATGACCAGGAACACGAGCAAGAAGATCTTGGTCGACGCCATGAAGAACTCGGACTCGCCGTACCACCGCACCGCCACCACGTTGAGCAGGATGCACACGCCCATGGCCATGCCCACCCAGGCCGCCGCGTTGACCTCGGGGGCCCAAAACTGCATGCTGTGAGGTCAGCGAGTGTATCCGGGGGGGGGGGGGGGGGGAAGCGGAAAGGACATGTTGGCCTTGTACATACAGCGTGGCCACGGCCGAGTACTCCGTGCACAGCAGCATGAGGCCGGCGAAAAAGTACGTCCAGCCCATGGCAAAGCCGAGTGCTGGGTCGACGTAGCGCGCGGCCAGCTCAAAGAGAGTGCCGCGGATCGGCAGGTAGGCAATCATCTCGGCCACGGACAGGTACAGCGGCCAGATGAAGACCAGGCCCCAGAACAGGTAGCCCAGGAGCAGACTCAGCTGTGGTGTGAGCTTTTCACTTTCTCTCTCTCTCTCTCTCTCTTTCTCTCTCACACACTCTCTCTCTCACTCTCTCTCTCACTCTCTCTCTCTTTTTCTCTCCTTCCCACACCCTCTCTCTCTCTCTCTCTCTCTCTCTCTCTCTCTTTCTCTCTCTCCCACTCTCTCCCACTCTCCTCACATACCGGACCGGTACGCATCAGCACGCTGCCGACGCCAACCCACACGCCAACTCCAATCGAGCCGCCAATGGCCATGAGCTGCACGTGCCGCGGCTTCAGACCTCGCTGGGTCTCGCCAAAGCCCTCGCTGCCGCCCTGGCCTATGTCGGGGCCGGCCTTTTCGCCATCACTCTCGACCGCGGTCATGGTCTTGTCGTCGACGGGCAGAGCCATGGTGGAGGACGGGATCGGACGGGCGTGTGCAGCGTTTTTTTTATTTTCTTCTTCTTTCTTTCTTTTTTTCTTTTTTGAAATCGTCCTTCACAGACGGCCTTTATCCATGCCAGACGACAGGACACGTTGATATATACATCAAGCACCCGTAGCCAGCCCGTTGCCAAGGCTGCGGCCACCGATACGATTGTGCCCTCGAGACACACGGCAATGACACTGCCAATCCATCCCCGTCGTCTTGCCTGGGCAGGCCCGCCGCCGAGGCGCCGCTGGACGCCGCCGCCGTCGCCTGGACCTGCCCAAACGGGCTACTGCCGTCTGCCGCCGAGTCCGGGAGGCTCCGTGCCATGCCTAGTGCTCGACTCATGGGGCGATCAGGACCACCGCGGACCACCGCGGCTCCAGCGCGCCCCCCCGTCCTCTCTCCGTCATGGCTCTGATAAGGCTCCCCCCCCAGGCGTACATGAATGCCTTTACGGCCGAGCCGATAAGGAGGCCAAAAAATAGACAAAGTAGTAGGAGAAAAAAACACAAAGAGAAACCCCTGCCAAGCCTTGGCAGCGACCTCGATACCACGCTCGCCCCCGGCCCAGCGGCCTTCTAGAACAGAAAACTCCACCGGCCCTCACGCCGGGCCTGCAGTGTGTGGCCGTGATTCGTGGGCAATGTCCTCTGGGTCCTTGTTATGAAAAAATTCAGTCCGCGGGCTCTTAGCGTGCCTTTTTAGGTAATGAGAATGCACTTTATATTTCAGAGTACATAAGATCAGGTTTTGAATATTTTATATCTACTCTTCATATCTGCTCTTCATATCTACACCCATCCCGCACGGTCGGTGCCCTTACGAGCAGAGAGCGTCGCATTATAAGAGAAGAGAGAACACGGGAGCAGGCGAGCAGGAGCAAGGATGAAAAAACACTAAACAAGAGAAGCCAACAGAGCAGCAATCAGGCAAAAACGACAAGCGCTTCCCCGCCTGCTCTTCTCCCTCTTCCCTCTCGCCACCCTCTTCTCCCTCCTCTTCCCTCTCTCTTTCAAGCCCCCCTCTTCTCCCTCCTCTTCCTTCTCTCTCTTTCAGGCCCCCCTCCCGAGGCACCTGCACCTAGTACTCGGCCTCGCCCTCCTCGGGTTCAAAGGAGTCGGCCGCAACCTCCTCGTAGTCCTTCTCCAGCGCGGCCAGGTCCTCGCGGGCCTCGCTGAACTCGCCCTCCTCCATGCCCTCGCCCACGTACCAGTGCACAAAGGCACGCTTGCTGTACATGAGATCGAACTTGTAGTCCAGCCGCGACCAGGCCTCGGCAATGGCCGTCGTGTTGGACAGCATCGACACCGACCGGTCGACGCTGGCCAGGCCGCCGTCGGCCGGCGACGTTGTCGGCACCGCCACGGGCTTCTGGTAGTTGATGCCGATCTTGAAGCCCGTCGGGCACCACTCCACCAGGTTGAACGACGCCTTGGCCTTGAGCGCCGCCACGGCCGCGTTGCAGTCGCGCGGCACCACGTCGCCGCGGTACAGCAGCGCCACGGCCATGTACTTGCCGTTGCGCGGGTCGCACACCACCATCTGGTTGTTGGGCTCAAAGCCTGGCTCTCGTTAGAATGAAAACAAGAAGAAACAAAAAGGGGAAACAGGTCAAAGCCAGCGAGAGTCCACGAGAACGTACACTGAAAGGTCAGGTCGTGGGCCTTGAAGCTCTCGTGCTGGCTCTTGGAGGCGGACACGACCGGGGCGTAGCTGATGAGCGGGTAGTGGATGCGCGGGTAGGGCACCAGGTTGGTCTGGAACTCGTTGAGGTCGACGTTGAGGGCGCCGTCGAAGCGCAGCGACGAGGTGATGGAGCTGACCACCTGGGCGATCAGGCGGTTGAGGTGCTCGTAGTCGGGGCGCGGAATGTCCAGGTTGCGGCGGCAGATGTCGTAGACGGCCTCGTTGTCGACGAGGAACGTGCAGTCCGAGTTCTCAATGGTGCTGTGCGTCGACAGCACCGCATTGTACGGCTCCACCACGGCCGTCGACACCCGCGGCGCCGGGTAAATGGCAAACTCGAGCTTGCACTTCTTGCCGTACTCGGTCGACAGCCGCTCCAGCAGCAGCGCGCCAAAGCCCGAGCCGGTGCCGCCGCCAAACGAGTGGAAGATGAGGAAACCCTGCAGGGAGTTGCAATTGTCTAGAGGGTCAGCGGCCGGCCACACACACACACCCACACACACACACAGCCACAGCCACACACAGCCACACACAACCACACACAACCACACACAACCTCCCCACACTCGACAGGCAGACTCACCGGCTACACGCCGAATGCGATCGATGACATTATCGACCATCTCCTTGCCAATGGTGTAGTGGCCGCGAGCATAGTTGTTCGCGGCATCCTCCTTGCCGCTGATCAGCAGCTCCGGGTGGAAGAGCTGGCGGTAGGCGCCGGTGCGGATCTCGTCAATGGGCGACGGGTCCAGGTCGACAAAGATGGACCGCGGCACATGCTTTCCGCTGCTGGTCTCGGTGAAAAAAGTCTCGTACGAGCCGCCCTCGCCGATATCCTTGATGTTGGGGTCGGGCCGGCCGTCGGCGCCCAGGCCGTGCTCAAGCAGATAACTAGGCAAAGCCATGGTCAGCAGGGGCCCATCAGAACAGCAAGAAGAAGGACTGGCTTACAGTTCCCAGGCGCTGTTACCGAGCTGGGTGCCAGCCTGGCCCAGGTGAAGATGGAGAACCTGGAGATGTCAGCGGGAGAGGGATGAGAGAGAGAGAGAGGAGAAGGGAAAAAAATGGAAGAGCGAGAGGCAAACAATCGAGACAACCGAAAGAGACAAAGACAACTGAGAGCACAAGACAGAAAAGGAAATAAACGGGACGAGACATGAAGCCGGCGCGGGACGAATAGCAAAAGGCGCAGAGCTTCCGTCTAGCTCGACACCGCCATTTTGGCAGTTTGCACATTGTCTCAGCGGCACAAACAACAGCACCACAGCGCGCTTACCTCGCCCTTCATGGTCAATGAGTTGGTCGGATGCTGAGAGCACGGCGGAGATGTGTAGGGTCGTTTCGACGCAAAGAGAAAAAAAAAAAAGACGATGCGCGCAGCGCTGGTGAGGGAAGAGAGGAGGAAGGAGGGGGGGGGGGGGGGGAAGGGAATATTAAAGCAGGGGCTGGAAAAGCAGCGGAAAATAAGGAGGAGCAAAGACGATACCGCCGAGCTGGGGATTTGTGCGGTGTAGACCAGGGCGTCGGGGGGAGCACTAACGGCCAGCAAACTGTCAGAAAGGAGGGGCGTTATGGCGAGCAGTTGGCGCTATGGCTGAGGGCTGAGAGGGGCGCGGCGTGGCCGGTTCCCTCTACGCCTGCGGCCTGCCAGCGTGGCAGCAGCACCAGGTACTGGTACGCCGGACCGGTCCCCCCGCGCTCACCGCTCTACCGCTGGTGTCAGGTAGTGGTCCGTGCGCCCTAACGATCAGGGGCTCGAGCTCGGTGATTGGCCGGCCAAACTGCTGAGGATACACGCAATTGAGACTGGGCTCTTCTGCCAGATACAGAACAAAGAAGAGCAGACCAGCGCGTGTTGAGACGTCCCCTATGCTGGAGCAAGGCAGGCGGAAGTGCCAAGAAGCTCTGGCCGATGGTCTCAGAGACGACGGACAACAGCGCACACATGGCCGGAGCGGTGGTGGTAGTCATGGACAGGCCGACGCAGCAAGGATGCAAAGACGGAACGCCAAAGCGGAGATGAAGCTACGCCAAAGCAGGAGGCCGGCAAGCGTCCGGGAGCACTAGATCACGGCGCTATGGGCATCTGATCTTGGCACGACGGTATCTACCCGGGCGGGCCAGGGTCACAAAGCAAGGCCACCCACGGTCTCGTGGAGGCAGTCACAAAGAGGACTCCGTACGGAGTAAGATAGATAACAGAATGGCGGATCAGGTCCAGGTTGCGGATCCGTGCATGAGAGGAATCTTCAGCAGAGTCGTAGAACCCGTTCTTGTTGTATCCCACAAACGTGCACTCTTGACACTCTTCTTTGTGTGTTGTTGCCATCTACAGAATACGCAGAGTGGCCGTCCAGTCCCGTCCAACGTCCAGCTTCAGCCTTCTTGCAGCGGTTTTTTTCCGGGGCACAACATACGATGCGGCATAACATCAGAAGACGAATCTCTCTTTGCAAGTTTTGTTTGATACAAGATACAGGGGCGGCGGTTGCCCGGACACTGGTTTTGGGGCAACGCATTAAGTGGATCTAGGCACGCTAAACCCGCCCAAACCATGAGGCCCCCTTTCCGCTCGTTCCTGCAGGCGCAAGACAGAAAAGCATGGGTTGCATGAGAAAAGCTTCTTGCGTACTCGCAGCGCCCGGTCGGATGCTCATGTTGAGGCCCCAGTCTGGCTTGGTTTGGCCTGGTCTTTTTGTGAAACATCACCAACTCCGCCTTGCGCTTTAGTCCTTGCACCGGCTGCCCAGCAGGATCGACGGCTATTCAACCCTAGACGCGCGCCTACTCCGGAAACCACGGCTGCCCAGCCTACGAGTACGAATATACACACCACACGCACTCGCTCACACACACACACACCACACATACACACACCACACACACACACACACACGGCTTTCGCGCCAGCCATGCGCAACCGCTTTCGAAGGTCTCACCAGACTTCCATTAGCTCAACCAAGTCCAGCCGCTCGCAAAAAGCCGACGCAACACCAGGTGCGTGATTCGCCGTGTTTCTTTTTTCTCTGCTGCCCGGCACTTGTTTTGAAACATCCGCTGATGACTACTGCCAGACTCCCAAGACCGCCGTTCCCCCTCGGTGCCCGATGATTCCCCGCGACAGTCGGTAGAGCAGGCCAAGTCCGGAGCCGCGGCCACCTCCTTCTCCACATCCACGCGCGAAAGCAAGCCGCTCCCCTCCGCCCCCGGCATGGCCACCAGCGGAACGCCTGCCAAAAAACTGCCGCCTCACCCCCCCAACGAGCCATGGTCTGGCGGAACACCGTCACCGTCACCGTCTAGCACAGCCCCGACACTCAACAGTGCCGCTGCCTCCAGCCTCTCCCGGACCCTGTCGATCCGGGCTGTGACCCAAAACGACGACGGGCCGCCACGACCGTCGTTGGACGACGAGATCTCGTCGGACGGATCCCCGTCCATCAAGCGGACCTCCAACAACTCGGCCTTTTCCGGCTCCGTCACCAGCGACCTGAGCGCAGCCTCCTCCTCCTCGACATCCCACTCTTCTGGTGTCGCCCCAAAACAACCGCAGAGCGGAGCCTCGCTAAACCCCGACAGCGGAGAACTCTGCGAAAACAGCCTAGAGGACCGCACAGACCGCGCAGCGACAAACAACCCCAGCCGCACAGAGGAGGACGACACCGGCACCGGCAGTTCATTTGCAAGCATGAACGTACATACCACTCTGCCCGGCGCCGGCCGCGCGGCCCATCAAGGCGCTGCCGCCGGCGCACAAGACGCGGCCGACGACGGGCCCGGCGCCAATGGCGGAAACTGGGACTCGACCATTGGCAAGGCCGGCCTGGGCAAGACGGGACGCGTGATCAACCGCCTCGTGTCCGACAACGAGGCGCTCAAGCGCGATCTGCAGATCGAGCGCCTCAAGGCCGAGGAGGCCCGCCAGGCCGCGCGCCTGCTGGAAGACAAGATGGAGCGGCTCGTGTCCGACTACGAGAGCCGCCTGCTGGAAGCCAACGTCACCAAGACCCTGCTGGCACGCAAAGAGCGCCAGGTCGAGAGCCTGCTCGGCACCGTGGACCTCGAGAAGAAGCGCACCGCCAGCGCCCTGGAGCGCGAACGCACGTGGCGCGACGAGATGGAAAAGGTCCGGAGCGACTCCAAGCAGCTGGTCGACGACGCCACCGCCCGCGCCGCGCTCATGGACGGCCGCTACAACGCCATCAGCAGCCACTGGCAAGACCAGGGCGAGCTGGTCAAGCAGTCGGTGGCCCGCATGGGCCGCGAAATCACCGAGCTGGTCGCCGCCCGCCGCCAGGACGACGACAAGATCAACATGCTGCGGGACCTGTGCGACCAGCAGGACAGCAACATCAAGCTGCTGTGGCAGCAGAAAGAAGACATTGGCCGCCAGTTTGACGCCTACAAAAAGGAGCAGGAACAGGCCCTGCACGACATCAAGACCAATGCCGCCGCACGCGAGGCCGAGCAGCAGCGCATGCTGGACGAGGCGCGGCAGGTCCTGGACAAGCTGAAGTGGGCCTTGAATGTGAAGAAGAACATTGAGTGGGCCGAGTGAGCCACAGCTCGTTGCCTTGGTTCTTTTGTTTCTTTCTCTTCTTTCTCTTCTTTCTTGATTTCTTGAGATTCTTCCTTGAGATTCTTCGATTCTCGTTTATTTTTTTCCTTGATTTCGTCTATTTTTCCTTGATTTCCTTCCCTTCTTGAGTTCCTCCAGTTTCTTGGGCATACGGATTTTGGCGTTAGCGATGGTCTTCACAACTGGATACTTTTACGGTGGTGGCGAGGGCAACGGTGCCACTCCGGGTCATCTTTTGTCTGCGCTTTTTGACTCTCGTGTTGAGCTCGGGGCAGCAGAAACAGCAAATGATTTAAAACGACAGAGCATATTCTTTTCACATTGTGGTTTGAGACGGCAACGAGCATAGGACAGGTCATATAGCACTGGAGGATTTTGTAATATGCAACTACTGCCGAGCTATATATATATTGATATTCATCGCTCGAGCTCAGAACCTGGGCGGACCAAGAAAATTTCGTGTCTGATTTCCTTTTTTTGGTCGCACTTGAATCATTCATTGACAACCTGGCACTGCCCCAGCGCAAGTGGTACCATGCAATAGTGGCAGCGGTGAAATTCACACATCGCTCTTGCCGTTTGCGGGCGGCGAGCCGCACGTAGACTTTGCTCGCGTTCCTTCCCAAACCAGTCAGCTCCCTTTTCCTGCTCTCATCCAGAAAGTCTATATATGACACGATCTTCAGGAAATTTTCAGGACTTATATTCGGCTTGTATCGTGGCAGAACCATTGTTCTTTACAACTCTTCATACCAGCACTGAACGGTCCTGGGGGGGGGGGGGGGGGGGGGGGGGGGGGGCGGGGGGGGGGGGCGGGGGGCGGGGGGGGGGGGGGGGGGGGGGGGGGGGGGGGTGGGCGGGGGCGGGGGGGGGGGGGGGGGCGGGGGGGGGGGGGGGGGGGGGGGGGGGCGGGGGCGGA